>JANIJF010000210.1:7676531-7687969 GCA_024520955.1 Erythroxylum bequaertii | reverse complement strand
AAGTAACTCTTTTCTTATATGTTATCTTTAACTTGAAATCTATACTTGTCAACAATGAATTCTTTCTGTGCATGAGTACTTCACTAAGTTGAAAATCTTATGGGATGAATTGCAAATCTTACGTCCTATCCTATCTTGTTCTTGTGCTCCTCAATGTTCATGTGGTCTTTCTAAGAACATTAGGGAATTTCATGAAAATGATCAGGTCATGGTTTTTGTTAAGGAACTGAATGAAACCTATTCGACTGTGAAATCACAAATTCTGTTGATGGATCCCTTGCCTTCCTTGAATAAGGCATTCTCTTTGGTTATTCAACAAGAACGGTCTTTGGCCTTTGGCCTTTGGCCTTTGACATCAGTGCCTTGGCTATTAAAGGTACTAATGTTTCTGCACAAAGAAAGTTTTTTAACAATTCAACACCACCTATATGCATACATTGTGGAAAGGAGGGTTATACCATTGATAGGTGCTATAAAAAGCACAGGAATTCTACCAATATGAAGAATTCTAAGAAGCCTTCAAATCGAGTTTATGCTAATGCTATGGAAACTGATGATACTAGTTCTCAACCTGTTGTTCATCATCACTCTAAGGCTTCAGAGGATCAAGCTTCTACATTTCAGTTTACTTAGGACCAGTATGATCAGTTGATACAACTACTATAAGGACTTCCGTCTACTTCTTATCATGTTAATGCAATGACTTTGCCAAATCATATATAGTCAAAGTTGTCAAAGTCGACCTCAGGTTTGATTCTTCAAACTGTGAGATTGATCCACATATTTCTTTAAATATTTCTACTAATAATCATTCTCATTGCAGTGATTGGATTGTTGATACTGGTGCTACAGAACATAAAACTTGTTCTTTAGCATTTTTTGATATAAATTGGTTCGCAATATTTATGTGAATCTCCCTAACAAGTGCAGGGTCCAAGTTACTCACATTGGTACTGTTTATTTGAACAAATCTCTAAAACTCCTAGATATTTTATATGTGCCAGAATTTACCTTTAATCTTATGGCTATTAGTAAATTAGCTTATGATCTTTCTTGCTGCATAATTGTCTTATCCTCTCATTGTATAATCCAGAGCATTCAGCCATGGAAGATGATTAGGGTTGTTGAGCATTCCCAAGGATTATACAAGCTGAATTCCAATGTTGTTTTACCTGTTTCACATGTTGCTATTGTTAATTCTGTTACTTGTAATAAAGAAACTTCAGTCCTATGACATACTAGGCTAGGCCATCTTTCTTTTTTTCAATTGAAATTATTAGTTCCTTCTGTTTCTAATGTTGAACCTTGTGAGATATGCCATATGTCAAAACAAAAGAGATTACCATTTCCTACTAGTACTTCTATTAGCAAAGTCATTTTTGATTTGATTCATGTTGACATTTGGGGAGATAACTATGCTTCTACTTTTAAAGGGAATAGATACTTTCTCACTATTCTAGATGACTTTAGTAGGTTTACTTGGATATTCCTAATGAAACATAAATTTGAAGCACAAACAATCATGCAAAACTTTATTTCTTATGTTTCTACTCAATTTAACCATGCTTTCAAATGTGTCATAAGTGACAATGGCCAAAAATTTAATGTTCCAATTTTTATGAATCAAAAGGCAAAGCTCATTAGACATCCTGTGTTAAGACTCCTCAACAAAACAGTGTTGTGGAAAAGAAGCATCAGTACATGTTAAATGTGGCAAGAGCATTAAGATTTCTAGTTAAGTTACTTATGTCTTTTTGGGGTGAATGTGTTTTCCATGCCATTTTTATGATTAATAGAATACCTACTTCTGTCCTTAATAATATATCACCTTTTGAAGCACTATATTCTAAGGCACCAAATTTAGATAATTTGAAAGTCTTTGGCTGCCTTGCTTTTGCTTCTAATCATTTTAACATTAAAACCAAGTTTGATTCCAGGAGCATCAAAGTTGTTTTCTTTGGTTTCTCTCCAGGTGTTAAAGGTTTTAAGCTTTTTGATCTTAAAACTTAAAAAAATTTTATTTCTCGAGATGTCTCTTTTTATGAACACATATTTCCTTTTTTCCACACTAACTACTAATATGTAGGTTTCTGATAAGCAAAAAAATGATCAATTAGTTCTGCCTTCATCATTAGTTCAGTCATCATTTAATGACGTTCAACCTATTTCTGCTATTACACTGTTACCAGAAATGGCTGCCACTTTATCAGATTCTATTTCAACCACACCAAAAGTTGTTCCTCCACTTATTCATTCTCAACCTGAGAATCACATTCAAGCTCAAGCATAAGTTCAACTTTAACAACATCTGAATCAAAGCTTGAGAAGAAGCAACAGACCAAAGTCAAAGCCGCAATACTTAACTAACTACAAATGCATGGCTACTCAAAGAACAAGTCCTCACCAACTTTCCAAAGTTTTTTCTTATTCCAAACTAACTCCTAAGCATTATGCATTTGTAGCTGCAGTTGATTAAGAACAAGAGCCACAAACCTATGAACAAGTTGTTAAAGATGAAAATTGGAGACAAATAATGCAAGCAGAAATAGAGGCTCTGCAGCAAAACAACACCTCGGCTCTGGTAGATTTGCCAAAAGGAAAGAAGGCAATTGGATGTAAGTGGGTCTTCAAGATAAAATGAAAAGCAGATGGCTCAGTGGAGAGATACAAGGCTAGGCTTGTTGCTAAATGCTACACATGACAAGAGGGCATATATTTTTTGGATACTTTTAGTCTAGTGGCTAAAATGACAACAGTTTGACTTCTCCTTGCATTAGCATCAATCAAAAGGTGGCACTTACATCAACTTGACATCAACAATGTATTCCTTCATAGAGACCTTGATGAAGAAGTTTATATGCAACTTCCTAAAGGCTTTGAAGGAAACAAAAGCAAAGTTTGCAGATTGGTTAAATCTCTTTATGTAATAAGACAGGCAAGTCACCAATGGAATGCTAAATTGACTTCAACATTACTCCAATATGGCTTCAAACATGCTAAATCAGATCAAACTTTGTTTCTCAAGACTGGAAGTGAGGGTTTCATAGCACTTTTAGTATATGTGGATGATGTCATAGTGGCTAGTGATGACATGGAAGTAGTTCACAACATCAAACAATATTTACATAATGCATTTACAATTAAAGATCTAGGAGAACTAAAAAAATTTCCTTGGACTTGAAGTAGCAAGAACAACATAAGGAATAAATATATGTCAGAAGAAGTACACATTGGACTTGCTTAAAGATCCTCAGTTCCTATAATCAAAACCAGTACCAATGCCAATTTTACCAAAGACAAAGCTTACAAAGGATGCAGAAGAGAAATTTGGGGATCTTATACAATTCAGAAAGTTAATTGGCAAGCTCTAATATTTAACTACAACTTAACTAGACATCACATTTTTTGTACAACAGTTAGCACAATTTTTTTATTCTCCTACATCAGATCATTTGGCTGCTGGTCACAGAGTGTTAAGGTATCTAAAGGGAACCATAGGACAAGGTCTTTTCTTCTCTTCCGATAGTGAAATCAAGCTCAAAGCTTTCTCATATTCGGACTGGGCCACTTATCTAGACACCAAGAGATCCATCACAGGATATTGTGTGTTTCTTGACTCTTCCTTAATTTCCTAAAAAACTAAGAAATAAAACACAGTTAACAGCAGCTCTTCTGAAGCATAATACAAAGCACTAGCAACTACAACATGTGAAGTGCAATGGCTACTTTATCTACTCAATGAACTGTATATGCCTCCTACAGCTCCAACACCACTCTTTTGCGACAACCAATCTACAGTATACTTGGCATAAAATCCAATTTTTCACGAACGCACAAAACATATTGACATTGATTGTTATGTGGTTCGAGAAAAACTGTAAAATGGTGTCATTATGCTATTTCCTATTTCTTCCAAAAATCAGTTAGCGGATTGCTTCATCAAAAGACTTTCCTTGAATGCTTTCAGGACTCTTTTAGCAAACTGGGAGTACATAATGTATACTCACCAGTTTAAGGGGAGGTGTTAAAATTATATAAAGTCAAAGTTGATAGTTAGTTATAGTTAGTTAGTCATAAGATAGTTATAGTTAGTTATATTCGTTATTTTTCATTTTAAAGACAATTTGTATAAATACTCTTATTCTGTTAGATGAAATATACTTTTACCTTTCTTCAATTTAGCTTTCTATCAAGGCTATCAAAATACCACTACTTTGGAAGGTTGAAGAATCTTAAAAAATATGAACTTGTGAGCTTGAAGAGGCTCTCGTCAAATTACTACTTAAGATTTTAGTGAAACACTCAAGTTGAATACTTAGAGACTAGATGTAAAATTGGGTTATTAGCCAAACCAGTATAAATCGACTGTGTCATTCTTTCTCTCCTTTTAACTTTTAAAATTCTGCATTATATTTAGTGTGTGTTCATTTTAGTAAGAGGCTTCTTCACTTTTATAATAAGCTCCGTCTGTTCTCAACTTGCAAGAGGTTCCTTTCATTTTAACAAAAGTCTTATGTTTTAAATTGTTTTAATGGGATTTATTGTTTAGCAGGCTCCTATCGTTTAGCAGGTTCTTGTTGTTTAACATGCTCCTTTTATTTAACAAGCTTTTATTATATGACAGGTTCCTATTGTTTACAAGCCCTTGTCTTTATACGAATTATAAGTACTTGCAAAAATTTTCAAGTCGCATATAATTTACTGCCCTCTTGTTTATCACGTTAGAGGAGCAAGAAATTGAAATAATCATCTACAATAGAACCATCCTGATATTGTGGCAATTGTTGAGCCACGTATCTATGGTTCGAAAGCATGTTAAGACAATAAAAAAGGCAATGCCCAGTTACTCCCTTCGTGTGGAACCCCTCTAATATTTCAGAAGGAATTTGGATCACGTGGAGAGAAAGGGATATACAGCTGTGAGAAGCCAATGTTCTCATCAACATATTTCTGTAAAAGTTACAACTCAGAATAAATCCTCCTGGTTACTTACGGTGATTTATGCTAACCCTCTGTCGAGCTTGAGGAAGCACCTATGGAACTTTCTAATTTTCAAATTTTGGTTGTATTGTTGGTCTATGGTTAATTAGCGGCAACTTGAACCAAGTGTTGCATTCTTATGAGAAGAAAGGAGGAGATCCAGGGATAAGGGGAAATAGGCAGTTGGAGGAAATGATCAAAGACTATAACTTAATAGACCTAGAATTCACAGGAAATCCATTCACTTAATGAAATGACAGAGAAGGAAGATCTCGAGTCTATGAACGTCTGGACTGCACATTTAGCAACTCTGAATGGTAACTGCTTTTCCCAAAAGCTAGAATTCTCCATTTGGTGATACTTACTCAGATCATTGTGCCATTCTTTTGGAGTCTGAAGAAAAACTTCTCTATACGCGTATTAGGAGGTTTAGGTTTGAAGCAGCTTGGCAAACTCTTCCAAGTTGTAAAAAAACAATCAGAAATGTCTAGTTCGATAATTCTTTGGATTTTACTGGTGTAGTTTAGAAAAAACGAAATTAGAGTTGATACACTAGAGAAAAGAAAGATTTGGGTCTATCTCCATAAAGAAGAAAAGGCTCATAGTAATATTGGAAGGGATATAAAAGGCCTTAATGAGGGAACCTAACAAGTACCTAACCAAATTAGAAAAATAGCTGGAGGAATACAATCTTTGTACATTTTGGTAACTGTACGAGATAAGAAGAAATCTGAATAATACTTTCATATTCAGGTTGTACTGTATATGTGCTGTATATATACAAACTACTTCAACTATAAAAACCACTGTTATCTAACTTCACTAACTATACAACTTTGTCTAACTACAGCTGACTGTATAATTAACTAACTAAAAAATTAATTACAGCAGCTAACTAACTATCTTTCACACACACCCCTCAAGTTGGAGATAGATGAGGAATCAAGCCCAACTTGACAATAAATTGATTAAACTAAGGAGCTGCTAATGATTTAGTAAAAACATCAGCAACTTGATCATGCATTGAAACATATCGAGGAGTAATAAAACCTTCCTTAAACTTCTGGCGCACAATGTGGCAATCAATTTCGAGGTGTTTAGTCCGTTCATGAAATACTAGATTAGTTGTGATATGAAGAGCCGACTAATTATCACACCAAAGATCAATCGGAAGTGAGATAATAACCCTGAAATCCTTGAGTAAATAAACCAACCACCGAAGTTCACATACAGCAGTACCCATACTTCTATATTCTACCTCACAACTAGACCGTGAGACAGTATTTTGTTTCTTACTTTTCCAGCTGATCAAGGAATTTCCCAAAAACACACAATAACCACTCACGGATTTCCTAGAAATTGGACAAGATGCCCAATAACTATCACAGTAAGCTGTCATTTGCAAACAACTATCATTATTGTAAAACAAACCTCTGTCCTTGGTCCCAGCAAGAAACCACAAGACATGTATAGCCCCCTCCCAATGAGCATGTGTTGGAGAAGCCACAAATTGACTAGTTGTTGCACACTGAAAGTGATGTCTGGTCTAGTCATATTTAGGTATAATAATCTCCTAACCAACCTTTTGTACTTATCAGCATCCTGAAACGGTGCACTCTTCTCATCAAACTTGTGATTACGGGGCAGTGGAGTAACAGCAGCAGTAGAACCAACGAGACCACAATCAGCTAGAATATCCATTAAGTACTTCCTTTGAGAAATGAATGTACCTTTAGGAGTTCTAGTAATTTCAATACCCAAAAAATACTTAGCATTTCCCAGATCTTCAATAGTAAAAAGAGAGTGTAAAAATTGTTTTAACAGCAATAATATCTTCTTTGCAATTACCTCCAACTAACACATCATCAATATAAACCAAGAGAGCCATAAAGCCACTTTTAGTGGCCTTAGTGAACAAACAATGGTCATTCACCGATTGAGAAAATCCATACTGCAAAATCTGAGTAGTAAACTCCGAATTCCACTCCCTAGAGGCTTGCTTCAAATCATGCAAAGACTTCTTTAATCTACACACTTCTCCTTTACCAACCTTTGCATAACCTTCTAGCATAATCAAATAAACCTCTTCCTTAAGATAACCATGCAAGAAGTCATTATTAATATCTAACAGATGAACATACCAGTTCTTTTTAGTTGCTAAAGACGGAAATGTCCTTACCGTGACTAACTTAGCAACTGGGGAAAAGCTGTCAAAGAAATCAACCCTAGCAGTTTGATTATACCCTTTCGCCACTAATCGAGCTTTATATCATTCCACAGTCCCATCGGAATTAAACTTGACCTTGTAAACCCATTTTGATCTGATGGCTTTCTTTCCATGTGAAGGTTTGGTTATCTCCCATGTCTGATTTTGTTCAAGAGCCAACAACTCCTTATTCATAGCATCTACCCATTCTGTGTATTGGACAACTTGACCAAAAGTCTATGGCTCCACACTCTTGCTGACATTAGCCATAAAAGCTGCATAACTTGGAGCAATCTCAAAAGCATCATCAGAAATGCTGCAACTTACATAATCTTTCATCCAAATTGGTAATCTCCTTTGCCTTGAACTCATTTGGAGTTGTTGAGCCGGCATAAGTTCTTCATGTACATCTTCTGCCACTTCTCCAACTATTTCTGGTTCATGTTTGGCATGTCCACCAGCCAAATCAGTGGAAACTGCATGAACAAGTCTATTCTCATCATCTTCTGAATTATCAACATGTTCAGCAGAGTGACGTGCCTCCAAGATGACATGAGCAGGATTCGACAGACTAAAATTCGAATCTGAAATGTCAGAAATAGGATTGTAATATTTGTCAGGTGCAGCAAAAGGAAATACCCTTTCATAAAAGATCACATCCCTTGAGCTAAACACCAAATGAGTATCCAAATCATAAACCCTATATGCCTTCTGGCCAGAAGCATAGTCCACCATAACACATTTCTGTGCTCTTGCCTCAAACTTACCTTTCTTTGGAGTAGTGTTTGTGGCATAAAAAAGACAACCAAATGTCTTCAATCGCTCATAATCTAGTAAAATAACACCTCAAAAGGAGTCTTCCAACCAAGAACAGAAGATGGTAATCTATTAATGACATAAGCAACAGTCAAGATTGCTTCCCCTCAAAACCATTTAGGCATTTTAGCTTGAAATATCAGTGCTCTAGCAACTTGCAGCAAATGCTTATGCTTTCGCTCCACCACTCCATTCTGCTGTGGAGTATATGGGCATGTTCTTTGATGAATAATACCCTTGTCAGCAAAGAAAACTTCACAAGTTTGATTAACAAACTCTGTCCCATTGTCTAACCGCACCTTCTTAACTTTATATCAAATTGATTCTCTACCATAGTAATAAAACCGTGCAGGGCTTCAGGTACTTAAGACTTATACTTTAATAAAATAGTCCCAAGTCGCCCTGCTGAAGTCATCAACAACAGTTAAAACATAATGACAAGAAGTAAAACTTGCCTGTTTGTATGGTCCCCAGAGATCAACATGTAAAAGCTCCAATGCTTGTGTGGCACTTCCATCAACTACTGGAAAAGGCAAACAATGTTGTTTTGCCAAGTGACAGACATCACAAGGATCATTCAAGTCTTTAATATCAAGACAACTAATATGTTGTAACACCTTTAAAGAAGCATGCCCATGTCGTGAATGCCAAAGTTCATCATTGGAATTTATTCAAGAAGAAGTCATACAAGAATTAGAGAATACAAGGTTGGAGAAAAGAGTACTATCAACTGTACTCATAGGTTTATGGTTCACACAAGTTTTCAGATAGCTACGGATTACAAAAAAATCAAAAGAGTTGGATGTGAGGATATACAAGGTTCCCACTACAGTTCCCACGGCGATGATTTTATTACTCTTCAGGTCCTGTACGAGACAATGTGAAGGAAAGAAAGTGAAATAAGCGTCAGCACTATCAACAAGTTTCTAGACTGATAGTAAGTTGAACTTAAATGAAGGAAGGTATAAGACATGTTCAAGAATGAGGTTGGGATGTAACACTACACGACTAGCATGAGTAGCTATCTGAGTACTAGAATCAGGCAACTGAACTGGCACATTATATTTAAGTTGTCTTCTGTGTTTCATGATCGCTTCATCACAACACATATGATTAGATGCCCCTGTATCAATGATCCAAATGTTGCTGCCAGAAATACTTAATGCATGTAGTGCTGTGTTTGTAGAACCAGCATTACCTACAAAAAGTAAAATTTGAGAACTCCTTTCCTACACCTCCAATTGTTGGCATCTTCCCGCTCACAATTTTAGCCAATTCCTATTGCGTAATCTGCATTTGCATCATCAAATGCCCAAGTTCTCTACCTTCAGAAGTAGGTTGTGCATCAAAGGGTGTCTTAGCAATTTCAGCAGCCATGTTAGCATTTGCTTTCTTAAATCCAGTACCTTTCTTCTTCTTCAACTCTTCATACCATTCAGGATACCCATGAAGCTTGAAACAAGTCTCCTTTGTGTGTCCCACACTGTGATAATGATCACACTACTTATCAGACTTCTTTCCAGAATCCTTCTTCCTGTTGCCAGCTTTATCGTCTCCTTTGGAACCAGAAGCCTTCGCGAGCAAAGCTATATCCTGATTTTCAGTAGAGAAATTCAGATTCTGCTCTCTGACTTTCCACCCTCAAGACCATAATATAGGCTCGGTCAATATCAGGTGCTGGATCCAGATTTAAGATTTGGCTCCTAACATTATCAAAAGTCCTGTTTAATCCCATAAGAAATTGCAGCAACTTGGACGCATCTGCCCTCTCCTTAAGTTTCTCAGTCATTCTTGTACAGCAAGAACAACCAGTACATCCACAACCAGGTAAAGGCATGAGTCTGTCGAACTCATCCCAGCATTGATTAAGTTTACTAAAATATTGAGTAACCGAACTGTTACCTTGCTCAGTAGAAAACATTTCCCGCTACACTTGATACATTTGGGGTATATTACTAACCCCAAAACGTTTCTCCAACACTTCCCACAAATGCTTGGCGCTAGGTGAATAGACAAAGCTATCACCTAAATCCTTAGAGATGGAATTTCGAGGCCAAGCCTTAATCATCGAGTCGACCTTCTTTCATTTCTTGTATCGATGCGAATCTGTGGGTGGTTCTAGTGTGTCGTTGATGAAGCATAGCTTATCTTTGGCTTCAAGAGAAGTTTTTATGGTTGTGCTCTAGTTGGAATAATTCGACCCAGTAGTCAATCGCGTGAGCACCAACGCCATACCTGGATGATTAGAAGGTTGCAACAAATACGGATCATCATCCACAAAGACACCATGTCGAGAACGAGTCTCTGCGCGATCGGCCATGGATGAACTAACTTTCACCAATCAAACAGAAATATCGACGTTGAAATCGCCTTCACCCTCTCGAAATCAAGAAATCGCCTTTTCGCTCCCTCAGAATCAAGATTCCTAATCTTGGAATCAAGAACCCTAATTTGGCTTTGATACCATGTACATTTTGGTAACCGTATGAGATAAGAAGAAATCTGAATAATACTTTCTTATTTAGGTTGTACTATATATGTGCTGTATATATCCAAATTACTGTTATCTAACTTCACTAACTATACAACTTTGTCTAACTACAGCTGACTGTATAATTAACTAAGTAACAAATTAATTACAGCAGCTAACTAACTATCTTTCACAATCTCATCTTAGAGTAGGAAGAATTATCTTGGTTTCAGATATCTGATTAGGAAGACTGGATTACGTCAGGTGATAGAAATACCAAATTCTTCCACCTCTCTACTATCATTCGCAGAAAGCATAACTCGAACAAATCACTCAAGAAGAATGGGATTTTGCTGGAAGGGGATCTCCTTAAACAAGAAATACAAGAGCACTTTAAGCAATATAAAGTGAAGCAGATCAATGTGAATATTAGTAGTATGTCGAGATTTGCCCAACTCCCTCTATAGAGCATTTTGCTTCTATCTAACCCAATTACGATTTACGAAGGAAGAAGTGGCAAGTGCAGCCAAAAGCATGAGTCTGTTGAAGTCTCCAAGTCCAGACTGTTTGAAACATATGTTCTACCAGAAAAATTCGGAAGTGGTGGGATGTAGAACAGTGGATATGGTGAAATCAGCTTCTGAAAGTGAGACATTTGCAAACCTCTTAAACTATACTATCATTGCGTTAATTCCCAAGGTTCCTCGTCCATTAATGATTAGAGATTTAAGGTTTATCTCACTCTATAATTTATCTGTAAAAATGATCTCTACCCTATTTGGTTTGAGGTTTAATAATGGGATATAATGGAACGTAACACACTTCTATCGTTTGTTTGAAGGTTTCATAATGAAATGGAATGGACTGGGATGGAAGCGGAGGGTTTCATATTACATTCCCTTCCATCTTAAACAGTGAAAATAAGAAACTTCCGATTCGGAGGGTTTAGGATGGAACGTAACTTAA
>JANIJF010000210.1:7527415-7537884 GCA_024520955.1 Erythroxylum bequaertii | reverse complement strand
TACCCTTATAAAACAATGATACCCATTCCTCTGTATTATGAGGGGAATGGGATATTACCAAAAAAATGGGTAATGAAAATAATACTTCTATAATGATACCTCCTTACCAAACTTAATTTTTTATCCCATACCTATTCTCTTTTTTTCATACCCACCAAACAAGCATCCCCTCAAAATCATCAACTTTGAAAGTATATAAATAAAATTTGTCAATATTTCACATCCTTATCTATTTTCTTTTTCTAAAGATTCCTGAAATTTCCTGCATCCGTTTTGTTGCTTCTCTGTCTCTATATTTTCCAATGCGTCCACTATTCCATTCTAAAGAAACTCAAATAATTCCGTAGTTGTTTAATCTCAGCACAGCATTAAAGTAACGTGAACACAACAGACATAGATAGCTTACCGCCCAACCTCTGGAAGCCACCCCAACCTATCTCATCAACCACTTCTCTTGTAAGAGAAACCACGTCTTCTACTCCTTAATTTTGTTCCTTCACCCGTCTCTCTCTATGTATTTTCTTCAACTTTACAACTAAGTAACCTACAGTCTTATTTCATTCTCTTTTGTATAAAGTCCACACCTACCCTGTCTAACACTACTCTGGATCTTCTCATTTCTACTGATTATCCTAACTGATACAAGTCTTTACCATGAAACTTGGTCCCATATGCCTCTTTCTGTCGACCCTTTTCTTTGTTCACTCAGAATCCATCAGCAGAGCAGATTTCCCAGATAGTTTCATGTTTGGAACTGCTTCTTCAGCCTACCAGGTGAAGTATCTAACCTGAATTTTTGGCGGAAAAAAAATGTTACGAGTAGGAGACCGCAATTTGGAGTCATTAGGCGATGATGCTATTTTTTATGAACTAGTTTGAAGGAGCTGTCGGTGAAGGAAACAAAGGACCAAGCGTATGGGATACTTTCGCAAAGCAATCTGGTAAGATCAAATTTGAAGAGAAATTCCAAAGAAACTCAAAACCGTGACAGAGAAGGTGATGGATGCAAGTATTACAAGTTGCCACTAAACTGATTTAAATGTGATTCCACAGGGAGGATATTGGACTTCAGCAATGCAGATACAGCAGTTGATCAATATCACCGTTTTAAGGTAATTAAATTAACTAATGATTCATATGAACAATGCCTGTTTTATTTTAATCTATTTGAGAAAGACATTTCTTTTTGAGGATTTAATATCTGGAAGAGTAAACAGTGCAGAAACGAACCTGGAAACATAAACTTAGACACGGAAAGAGTCCTGTTGACTGAGAATTCGGTATCGAATTACAAGATGAAGTAATAAAATAATGAGATGATGATGTGTCGCCAACTTCTTGAGATAAAGATACACTAAACAATTCTTTTAGAAGATGAAATCAATTAAATATAATTCTTCCTAGCAGAAACTGGACTTTTCCCCTTTTGCTGTGCTAAAGATAAAACCTCTTTTTTTTTTAAATAATTTTTACAGGATGACATAGCCTTGATGAAGGATCTGGGAATGGATGCCTACAGATTCTCTATTTCTTGGACTAGAATTTTTCCAAGTTGGTTGCAGTTCAAGCATTGGAACTTTGTTTTCGACCATATTGGTTTCGTTCAGACAGTTAACTTGTTTGAACATTATCTTTAACAGATGGAACAGGGGAAACAAACCCAGAAGGGATAAATCATTACAACAGCCTTATAGATGCTTTACTAGAAAATGGTTGCTGGCATAATCACCTCTTAACGTTTACTTCCATTTTTATTCTCCATTAAGTTCCTGTTAAAGCGTTAGCTACGATTTTTCAATCAGGAATCCAACCATATGTGACTCTTTACCATTGGGATCTTCCACATAAGCTTCAGGAAAAATACGAGGGGTGGTTGAACAAACAAATAATGTGAGTTTGTTTGAACTAAATTCATGTTTTATTCTGTACAATTGAGAATTTATCAGAGTCGCGGGTGGCTTTACAGAACCGACTTCGAGCGTTATGCCATCACATGTTTCCAAGCATTTGGAGATAGAGTGAAACACTGGCTCACCTTCAATGAACCTCACGGTTACTCCATCCAAGGTTATGACACAGGTCTTCAAGCTCCTGGAAGGTGCTCTATTCTAGGTCACTTGCTATGCAAAGAGGGAAATTCTTCAATTGAACCATATATTGTAGCTCACAATATCCTACAGTCACATGCTGCTGCATATCGTTCTTACGAGTTGAATTTCAAGGTACACCCAGGCTTAGATATCTATGTTGTTCTGTCACCAAGCATCTCAATCCCTTATCAAATTGATTAAAGGTTGATACAAAAACATAATCTCCTGTATTCATTTTTATGGGTCTTCAAGGAACACCAAAAGGGTCAAGTTGGAATTGCATTGGATGCTAAGTGGTATGAACCAATCTCTGATGCGGACGAGGATAATGACGCTGCAAGTAGAGTGATGGAATTTTCAGTTGGATGGTAAACCGTTTAGGTTCATTGAAAAACTAACAAAGAATGAAAATTCTCTCCCCACATCATTAACACATACGAACTGAATCAGGTTCCTCGATCCACTCCTCTTTGGCAAATATCCTCATTCGATGACAAAGCTCGTAGGTGAAAGACTGCCAAAGATCACCCCAAAAATGTCAAAAGCCCTAAAAGGGTCGTTGGACTTCATTGGCATAAACCATTACACGACATTGTATGCTCGGAACGACAGGTCTCGGATTAGAAAACTTGTGCTGCAGGATGCATATTCGGATGCTGCTGTTGTAACCACTCGTAAGATGTCAAAGCAGTCTCTTTCACTTCTGAATAAAGCTGTGTAGTCGAACGAAAACTGATTACCCGTTGTACTTTTTCCTCCATTGCAGCTTATCGGCGTGGAGTTTCTATCGGAGAGCGAGCAAGTCTCACACTACTTAGCTAAGACATAGTTTCTTGTTATGGGCTTCAATTTTCATAACAGATGAGTATTCTTCTGCAGGCAGCTTCTCGGTGGCTACACATAGTTCCATGGGGCATCCTTAAATTAGTAAAGTATGTAAAAGACAAGTACGGGAACCCACCAGTAATTATTACAGAAAATGGTAATTTTTTTGGGAAAGATTTCGTACCAAAGATATAACTGAGTTTTCATCTTAGTCCTTGACCAATTCTACGATTTTCAGGTATGGATGATGTGAATAGGCCACTTATACCTCTAAACAAGTTCTTACGGGACCAGAAGAGAATAGACTACCACAGAAACTACATGTCAAACCTGTCTGCAGCTATAAGGTAATATAGTAACATCAGTTCTTAACGTTCAGACAGTTTTTGCATTGCGATGTTCTAGACAAAGGATACTTACGCTTCTAGGCACGAAACATTTAAGAAAACTGAACAAATAACAGGCATGACAAATGTAATGTACGTGGCTACTTTGTGTGGTCCTTGCTCGACAACTGGGAGTGGAACTCCGGCTATACTGTGCGATTTGGACTCTATTTTGTGGACTACAACAATAATCTTACGCGCATACCAAAAGCTTCTGCCAAATGGTTCAAAAGTGTGCTTACAACCAGCTGACCTGCACAGTCAGCAGTAAAATTTACGCATGTCATCAAACACATCATTATCATCGTCATCGTCACACCCAGGCTGAAATTTCGCGGCGAAAAGAGAGGTCTGGTAGTACATCAAACACATATTGTAACTACATGTAATTGAAGGGGAAAGAAAAACTGTACAGTGAAATTAAAATCGAAAGAAAACCACCTGGACTTTCTTGAATAAGTAAGGGCATCCTCCATTGTTAAAAAATGAAACACTATTCTTTAGCATGTAAATAGCTACTTTCCGGCCAAAAATCGTCCCAACTTCCGTATTACTGAAGAAAATGAAGTCCTAAATTTATTTACTCTGTTTTCTTCATATTTTTAGTAAATTCTAATAACGAGAGACGGAATATTCAATCTGAGGAGTGATACATGTAATTCTTGGTAATCGTATTTTGTGTTTTTAGGGATTCTGTTTGGTAGAGAAAAGATCGTAATAGAAAGAAGTGGAAGCTGATTGAGAGAGAAGATGTGGTTCTTGAGAGAGAAAAAACAATTACAGACATTTCCCTTCCTCTTAACGACTATATCAACGGCTAGTTCCATACATCCAATCACATTAATACATTTGGCACCACCTATACGGATCGTTTAACTACTAACACTACCTCCTGTACTACGTTGTCTTCATCTTACATAGCTCTATGCTCCACTACGTCGTTTCTTTCGTCATCTTCATGCATCACATTCCATCTCTATCAATTCCCTCCCTCACGAGAACCTTGTCCACAAGCAGTGACGGGGTCAGGAATTTAAAATAGAGAGTCCAAATATTTAATTTTTTAAATTTTGAGAGGCCCAGTGCATTACTAACCTATAAATAACCTTGTCCTAATATATATACATACATGTATATATATATATAATTATTTAATAATCTTAGGGTGGGTGGCCCAGTGCACCACTGGCCCCCACCTACCTCCGTCCCTAACCACAAGGTTAACGTCAGGAAAACGTTGCTAAATGTTGTACAAATATTCCCAAGAGACATCGGAGTCTCTCGACGGGACCATTAGGTCAAAATATGGAAAATTGGGCGGTTTCGTCGCTTGACTAGGCGACGTTCCAAAACAGCTACCAGTATACGCATTCCAAAAATACAGAGAAGGTAAGGTCGTTGAAACAGTAATTGAATCAAAGACCCGTCGGTTCAACTGAGACACATGAAATGTAGGATGAATCCTACTATCAGCTGGCAAATCCAACGTATAGGTGACAGACCCCACCACCTTTTTAGGACGCGAAACGGCCAAGCAGAGGAGACAACTTCTAGGAACTCCTATGGTGTACACTCTGCTGACAATACGGCCTAGGTTTCAAACAGACAAGATCACTGAGTTCGAAAACACATTTAGTACGATGATGATTCGCCAACTATTTCATGCGATGTTGAGCACGATGTAGATGAAACCGAAGTACATTCACCATAGCCTCGCAATCCAACAACAATTGATCCACTGACAAGGTACCAATCCAAGCTATATCTCACAAACACTTAAACAAATAAACAAACACATATGTTTCTGCTCTTGGTAAGAAACCAACCAATGACTTTTTTTAAAAAAAATTGTGTTCTCCCCTAAAACCATTCTCGAAAGAGTCCTAAATATAACCAATAAAAGATGATAAGTAATGGTCCACAAGTGTTATACCTATATGGATTGATTCCTAAGCAAGCACATCATTTTGACTACTCACGGCACTAGGAGGGTGGGATTCCTGAATTACCAATGGCTTTACAAGGTTAAGGGTGTGTTTGAATAAAAGCTGATCAGCTGAAAAAATAGCTGATCAGCCAAAATCAGCTGTTTGATTAAGTCAAACAGCTGATAGAAGTGTTTGGTTAATTGGCTGATTGGGTGAATCAGCCAACCCAATCAGCCAAAACCAACAAGCTGCTCTACATCAGCGTTTGGGGTAATCAGCTGATTACCCCAAACCCAAAATGTCAATGTTGCCCACACCTCTCACTCGTCTCTCTCGTTTTCTCTGGAAGGGTCTCGCGTTTTCTCTCTACTCTTCGTAACCAGTTGGGAACCGTCCAAATCTGATTGGCCTCGTTAGGATCTGTTCATTGCCGGAGCTGGTTTTAACGGTTTCTGAAAAGGGTATTTCTTCATTAGTAAGTATCTGACCAGAATCATGAGAAAAGGTCCCGCCTTTAGCATCACCAAGAGTACCCCTTTTCTTGTTTTCTGAAGATTCAGAACTGTGATTAATGGTATGACTTGTAGAACTATAGATGTGTGATCTCTTTTGGATTGTGATGTTTCAAAGTATGTGTAAGATCTTGACGTTGTTTTAGTAAGCATTTTTGTTTACTGCACTTGATGAATAGTTTCCGTTTTTTAATGATCTTCCCATTTTATCAATCACAACTGTAGATATGGAAATCTTGGGAGGAGTTTTAAGACTCTTTTGATCAACCAATTTCATCTATATGCAGATGGAACCCGTGGAAAAGGTGGAGATGGAATCTGATGAGGAAATCCCTTTTAGCACATCACCGGCAGGAACTTAAGTACATCCTTTTGTCTTGAATTCCATTTCTATTGTAGATAGTTAGGCCAAAGAAAATGCATTACCTTTCCGTTTTACTGGGCTCCATCTTGTCAAATATGCTCTCAGTTCTTGGGTTTTCTTTATTTGCTGGAGGGATAGTTTATAAAAGGATTCAGCTTTTAGCAAGGCTTAGTGAGTCGGTCAATCAGTCTCAATTCTCAAACCATTTGTGCGAAAGTTGAATCAAAGGAACACGCTCCAATTGCAATTCCAATTCCACTCCTGACCTCTTCTTTTACTTTTAATTTTCATTTTTTCCTAACCTCTTCCCAATCTCAATTTCTGTTTCTCATGTACGCATAGATTCTTCCTTTGTTGCAATTCCTCTGCTCGATCATACAGGTTTCATGGAGGTATCTGGTCTCTCTCCCTCTCTCTCTCTTATTTGTTTTTATCATGTTTTGCTTTGGATTGTTTTGAAACTGATTATGTGAAAAATTCTGTTGTTAAGATAATTTCTCAATGCTTCAGCTTTGTCAATCTTATAGAACTGGTCAAAGTTGTGTACTCACTGTTTCTTTTTTCCTTGGTTTTTAAAGATTCAGTTGATTTTCGATCGGTTAATTTTATCACGGGACTGCGTCTATATTTACGTTAGTAGTATTCGTAGTTTATCAGCCGGCTGATAGAGCTGTAAAACTTATTCTCTCTGTTTCGTGCGTCTCAGTCTTAAGGATTGATTTTTGTTTATTGTGTATGACGTGATTGCTATGGTTGTGTAAGTATAGATTTATATTTTTGAAAATCTTGTTCTTCCTGTTTGATTGATGAAATCGTGAAATGTTTAAAAACGCCCTTAATTCGGAACTCTTTAAGGACTTGGAATTTCATCTAATTGACCTTGCTTTCTAACCAACTGTTAAGTTTATGTTTCCTTAACTTGCCCAAACGCGAAACCCAACTTCTTACTTTCCCTTTAAATTTCTGTATTGGGTTTATGTTCAGTCTCTGTAATTATCTTAACAACAAGTTGTATTGATTTTGTTGAGTAACTTGTTCTATAGGGAGTGGAAGAGACCTCGAAGTCTGAGGCACATTTGACATCACCTGCAGCATTTGTGGAAGGGGGAATCCAGGAGGCCTGTGATGATGCTTGCAGCATATGCCTTGAAGCCTTTTGTGATAGTTATCCTTCAAGTGTTCGTATGCTGGTCTGAATAATTACCTGTTGGAATTTCCTTGATGGATTTTTTAAAACCTTAATATTTCTTTTGCAGGTGACGAATTGCAAACACCAGTTCCACCTTCAATGCATACTTGAATGGTATTTTTGATTGTCATGATCCCTAATATCTTCCACTGCTTAGTTCAGTAATCATATTTACAGTTATTATGGTGACTGGGGTTGGATGGTTATTGGGAACCCAAAATTATGAGCTCATAAATAATATGAATGGCTGGCCACATTAATGACCGACATCATTTGGAATTGGATTCCACCTGTCCTGTTGGTGACTGAATTATTTTACACAGACGGATGGTGCTGTAAACAGTAAGAAGCTGTTTGCAAGCAGATTTCCAAGATTGCTTTGATAGTGCTAGCGAGAGTCACTATGTCTTTACTGGAACACTTTTGTAGAAGGGTTCTTGGCAACTTACCTAATGAATTCGACAAATAATTCTAGAATGTTTCTTGAAGAAGTCAAGGTCTGGGGGATGTGCTCATGTATGGTTTGGAACATACTCATTTTTTTTCTTTTGTGAGAAAAATATTGAATGCAGTGTGGGATTAATAGAAGCCCCCACCTTTTTCTTTAAGAGCTCTGTCCTTAGAGACACAAAGGCACGAAGAAAAGAGTTTAGAATAGAAAAAGGAATAAAAGAAACAATCAGAACTTTATTTTTTAGTGAATTAGGATCAAGGAGCTAATTACTTAAAACTGTATAAACCGATGCTAATGTATACTCCTCGGAGTTGGGACGAGAAATTTCACTTCAAAAGTTTCCTCCTTCTGGGTTGAGGTGGGCAAGAGGGAGGGAGGGTTGTTTATGTGTTTCAGCAGTAAAGTTGTGGTTGATGGCTTAATCTATTAAAACCAAAGTTTTGCCAAGCACTGCTGACTAAGGTAGCATATTTAGTTGAGAGAAGCATGAAGCCTACATGAAATGATATTGCTGTTGATGATGCATTGTATGGAATACTAGATAGGGAGGTACAAGATTGGGATGTGGAACACATAGACACAAGTCATCAAAGGCTGCAGAATTCACATTACATCTTTTGACCACTAACTTGCATATAGCTTGCTGAAAGGGTATGTTTTCTGGATAAGGCTATTTGGATGAGAACAGTGCCCCAAACATGTTATCATTTACATTTAAAGAAATGGAGGATAATTTCTTTGAAAAGAAAAATGCTTTGTGCAGAGCTGGTCAAAAGTGTGAAGAACTTCTAAATGGCTGGCTTATACTATCTTGTGACCATTAGAGTTATAGATTTCAGAATAAACATTGTAGACAAAAAACTAAAACTGTGTGGAATGATGTAGCTGTGGCTGTTTGTTGGCATCAATTTTTTCAGCAGAACGTTCAGATTGTTGAGTAGTTTGAAGCTTTCTGCTATGGATGATTGTGAACTTTTCACATTTGCTCAATGAGAATCTGCTCTCATTATTGCATGAAGATGGTTCTTTTCTTTTTTCCTTAATGTAATTACACACACCATTCATGATTTCACACTCGTATGATACATGGATTGTTTCATTATCTCTCAAGTGAGTTTGAAATTTCTAGGAAAATTGTTATTTTTTTAATGCAATCAGAAGATCATGAACTCTGAAGGGTTAGCATAAATATTATTATATGAAGGGACGATGAGAAATGCTAGTAAACTACCTTCTCTCCTGTAATCCTTAGATGCATAAAAACTGGAACCATCCAAAAGAGAAGTATGCGAAGCCATGACGTTATTAAATGGTGAAACTTGAGTACTTTGTTTTGCTTTTGATGTTTCTCCACCTTCTTTTATTGAATAAGTGTGGGTCACCTCAAAATACTACCCATTTTCAGAGCATGTCATCCAAGCACTCTAGAATTCCTTTAGATAATTTTTCTGTAAAGATAATATTGTCGTAATTCAGGTTTCAGGTAATTTCCTTGCTACTTTAATTTGTTGAACTGTGCCAACTGTTTGACTGGACTTATCATCATAGTTGTGGAAAAGCAAAATATGGGCTAAGTTTTCATTTCTTTCAATATTGCAGGTGCCAGAGAAGCTCCCAATGTCCCATGTGCTGGCAACCCATCAGCTTGAAGGATCCAACAAGGTAGAATAGTGTTGTTAACCAGACTGTATGTGCTTTTGCTTCTAAATGGAATACTAATATTTTTCTTTTTTCTTTTTTTGGCAGCCAGGAATTGCTTGAGGCTGTTGAACATGAGAGAAGTTTGAGGTTTCGTCCTTCTAGGAATACTGCCATTTTCCATCATCCAGCTCTTGGGGATTTCGAAGTACAGCATGTTTGTATTCTGAATTAGCTAATGTGAAGCTGTTTTCAATTTTCTTCTTTATCTCCTCACCTTCTGTTTTTTAAGGTATTGGCTTGAACTTAACTTTGTTGCTTTATTTGAGTGCAGTTACCAGTAGGTGTTAATGATGCTGAACTTGAAGAGCGTATAATTCAGCACCTGGCTGCCGCTGCTGCGATGGGACGACGTCAGATTGCAAGAAGGGAAGGCCAGAGGATTAGGTCATCAGCTCATGGTCGTCCACAGTTCTTAGTATTTTCAAGTAATCATAATGGGCCTCCCACTGGACCAATCACTTCTTCCCCTACTCCAAGAGAAAGGGAACCTGCTTCTCAAATCACAATGGTCAATCAACCTCCTGACACTAATGTTGGGGAGGAACCTTCACAATTAATCACTCTAGAATCCGTTGATAGCATAACTGATCCTGCTACTGCTTCAGCTTCTGGTTCTGGTGGTCTTGCTACCAATCAACCTGGGAATTCCTTCAGCAATAGGTATCACCAGTTAGGCAGTCACAAATGTCTTTTTTCCTTTTTCTGTATTTTTCACATTAGTCATATCATGCATACCTTGGGTAGTTGCATGGATGAAGACCTTTTTCTGGAAACATTCATCTTGCTTTGCTGATGTTATTTTCATGTTTTGTTGTGGCAGGGGATCTCCTAATCACTTATCCCCAAATGGTCAAGATAGAGCAGGGCCATCAGACTTCCATTCATTTTCGGAGTCTCTCAAATCCAAGTTCAATGCTGTTTCAACCAGGTAGCATAAGGGACAATACTTTTGGTAGAGAAGTGATTTGGTGGATTAGCATATTCTTTTTATGTTAATGATGTAAGTGGCTCTATTCTTGT
>JANIJF010000210.1:7472011-7484710 GCA_024520955.1 Erythroxylum bequaertii | reverse complement strand
TTTATCTGTTTTGCAGGTATTCAGAAGTCAAGATCACACAGCATTATGGATCCAAACAATGATGTTCAGCCCCAGCATAATCCGACTGAACCACTATATATATAAAAAATTGAAATTTACTGAATCAACTTAGACTCAATTGCAGATAAAGGTGTATCAATTATAAAAAAAATCAAAGATAAATTTTTAAGTAAGAATTTTAAATGTTAATAAAATTATATATTTTTATTAAAGTACACTTCTTTTAAATACTTTGCTTTTAAAGAGATTCCAAATTGATTAAGCGCTCTTTCAACTAAATTGATCTAGTATATTATATATGTATATCAATACGTAAAGTAAGAGGCGAGTCTTGGAGTAAGTGATGAAAATTATTCATTTTGCATTGAAAAGTCACGGATTCAAATCACAGAAATAACCTCTTCGTGAATAATGGAGTGGGAAGCATAGAAATGGATATGATACCATACCCAGTCAAAAAACAATACGATATTAATTATTATTGGCCGGCATTTAAAATTCTAGTGAATATTGGTTGCGATTTGCAAATTCTAAAAAATATGGAACTAAAATTAAAAAAAAACTTCATTAAGTATATATATACTAAGGAAGAATAGGATAGACGAGCGCGAAATTCCATCCCATCATTAGTTTCATGAACGGCTTGAATTACCTCTTTATACCCTTGACACACTTGTGACTTAAATAGTCACACCCGTGACTCTGCCATTATATATAATTCATCAATAGTAAGAATTTATGTTGTCATGTTATTACATGATTTGCAACTAATATTTTATCACTTTAGTATTTTACTCTAAGAAAAAAAGAGTTGACATAAATGTTTGCAAGTGGTAACTGAATTATATTTCAGTATGTTAGGTTTAATACAGGATTGAAGGTTTCTAGAATTATACGTAAAGATTAGAAATTTTGGTTTCAATGTTAATTTGTCATCTAAATTTGTGAGCTTTTAGTAATTGTACTTAATCTAACTGATAGTGATAAGAAGATAACAAAAGGTTATTTTTATGTTGTTAAAGAGAGGCAAAGAAAGCAATTAAGTTTAATATAAAAAATAGATTTTTTGGTACGCAGTTTATCTTACAGTTATTAATAAGAGGTGAGAAAAACAATTTTACTCTTTGTTATTTACAGTTATAATATTTTTAAATCCTAATATCTATTTTAGGCTAAGTTTTGCAAAGAAATACGAAGTTAATAAGATGATGCAATTAACTATTACAATTATTGTTGTCTATGAGATAACAAAAGATCTCCTAAGCTTATAAATAGAGATTTCTAATAATTTTGGGACCCGAGGGGAGCAAGATGAGGGACCACCACACATTCTTCAAAGCAAGAGGGGAATGGCAAATTGACCTACTATGGTTGTTGATGACTAGGCCAAGAATAGCCTTACGCAAGGCCCATAGACGACGTGTAAAGTAGAGGACGTTGCACCACTGCCTGGCCCGCAACCAGCCTACATTACTGGGCTAGAGAATGTGGTGCAGGCACCAAGGACGCTGTTGGGCTAGTGCTGCATAGGAAAAGGCTATGGACTGACCCAGGTCGGCCGTAGAATTGCTGTTGTTGGGCTTATTATAGGATAAGGAAAGGAGCGTCCACCGATGCAACAAGGATTAAGTATAGGGTTTTCTGCTTCACTCTGTTACTACGTAAGTTTGTGAATCCCTCGAAGGAATGCGTTTTACCTTTTTATTTCAATCAATTTTTAAAAATATCACTTATTTTTATGTAATATTATTTAATTAGTAAATAACTTTTTTTTACTATATTTAATTAATATTTTGTTCATTCATAATTTTATAATGATATTATATTAAAATTTAATTTTTTATAATTCATTATTTTGAATAAAAATTAATGGAAGAAGTTATTTTTATACATATTAAGTGAAATAAAAAATCAAATCTTAAAACTTCAAGCATATTTAAACTAAGTATAATAAAGTAAATGGTTAATTGCAAAAAAATCTCAAACTTTGCCCAATTTTATAATTATAGCTCGAAATTTAAAAAATGGCAATAAAATATTTAAATTTGCAATTTTTTTCAATTATAAGTCGACGTTAATGCATATGTTAAGTTTGTTGATATGATTTGTCACGTGTTTCAAAAATCCTAACTATTAATATATGTCAGCTAAAATTAACATAATAAATGAAGATTAATGAAATGAAGTTGTTAAAAGTGGAATCTCCTAAATTAGTTTACGCAGCCTTAACTTTTTATTATCTTTTTTTTTTGTCTTTAGCCCTCAGTTTTTTATTTTCTGTTTGTTATTCCGAGATTTCCCAAATTACTCTCGTTTCGTAGCGTACTGCTCCAACAAATTTCTAATTTGCAGTTTGTCTTTTTGTGAAGACATCGAAAGAATAAACTGAAAAAGAAGGAAAAAATTGAAAACAAAACATGACGTTAGCGGAGTTGAGTAATTTGACTTAGAAAATTTTTAAACAACGACGTCGTTTTAATTATGAGATTAAGCAGTACCATTCCATTAATCTTTATTTGTTGTATTAATTTTGGTTGACGTATATTAATAGTTAGGATTTCTGGAACACATAACAAGTCAAGTTAATAAACTTAACGGAGACACTAACGTTGAATTAGAATTGAAACTTTTTGATGTTTAGGCTAAAATAAAAAATAATTAAAGTTTAATTAATTTATTATCACTTTTTGAATTTCAGAAACAAAATTTGGAATTTTATTTTTGCGATTAACCCTAAAATAAATAAGCTTTGAGGCATCCCAACCGTACGTGTTGTATTCTGTTCAGTACTCAGTACTCATCCCTAAACATTCCAAAGCATTTGATAAAGAAATGATGGTTAGCTGAAAACTTGAGAGATCGATGAGGCGATGACTTCTACCCAGTTCCACTATGTCCCAATCCTCACTCTCCATCTCTTTCTTGCCATAAATCCATAGCCCACCTTTTTCCTAGGAACCACACTTCATTACATACCAAAACCACCATCAGAACTGTTTTTCCCGACCAGTCTTGTCTCATCCTCATCTTATACACCTTATTTGCATACGTTGCTTCTCTCTCTCTCTTCCTCATAACAAGTTTGTTTTTCTTTTCTCTATTTATCTCTCTTCTTTGTCTCTGTGCTCATTTCTTTTATAAAAGTCCTGATCTTTGACTGTATATTCTTCACCTTTCTCTTTGTTTAAAAACTGTTCTTGATCTGACTCTTGTATCTTCAGTTTAAGCATTAAAAGATGTCGCTGGAGTTGGCGTCTGAACGCGTTTGTTATGTGCACTGCAACTTTTGCGACTCCATTTTAGCGGTACTGCATTCAATTGTCTCTCTCTCTCTAGTCTCTTCTATACTCTTTTCTTCTTCTTTTTTTCATTTCCTCTTGTGACCAACAGCATCTAAGGGCTAAGGCTTTTGTCTCGTAGTCATTTCCTTTCAGAGTGGAATTGCTCATGTAAACTGGTATAGGAGAATTCAGTTGAAAAGACTAGTGAGAACTAAGAAGCAAGATTCGATTTATAGGAGAATTTCTATCCTAACATTTAAATTTCCTTTTTCAGTAAATTTTCATTCAATCGATGAAGAATCTATCCCACATGTTATATTTCATGACAATTTCTATCTGGGATTTTTGAAATACATGCAACAAGAATCAAGATAAGGAAAATTTTCTCAAATCATAGAAGGTTTAAATTGCTCTGGGCAGCAACTCTTGTGTTGTTTCTTAAACTGAGGCTATGATTTAAGAGCTTAATGGTTGAATGATGAAGAGGCAGACAAGGGATAAGAGAACGAAGGAAAGTACAATTTCAAGGTTAAAAATGCAGTCCAGTTGCTCTTTCTTCATAAGGTTACGGGTAGGTATTAGGGTTCTAATCAAATCATTCTACAGAGAAAAGGGAAGCTTTTTTATCTGGCTTTCAAGAAACATTGTACTACATGTATATGCTACTCTACTCAACGCCGACGACAAACCTATATCAATGAACCACTGTCACATTTGAAATTCTTTTATAGCTCATCAGGTGCAAAATGAGACGATATCTAGATTTTACACAGATACGTATTCTTAAAATGGTCATACTTGTAGATATGGTGATGCTCGCAGAAACAAGGAACAAGTCTTTCTGGGTAATTTATGTAAGATCTCTCGTTTGTTCATTGTTTTCCGGAGGCGGGTGCTTGTGTTGCTGCATCTGAGAAATTGACCACAAAAGTGATCATCAAGATGGTTATCCAAGCTCAGTTTTCGAGTTCATGTGTGCCAGAGAGAACTAGTGTGCGAGTTTCTCTCGATAGACATAATCATGGGGTCAAGATTCAATATCGAAATTCTTTAATCTCTATTCCTTTTTCATAAAACGACCCCTTTATCACTTAGCAGCCCATGGCTTTGAAATGGAGATCCTAAGCAACCACACGCACTGCACAAAGATCAGATGTAAATCGTATATGTACATTATTGTTCTCTCTTTATTCATTGGCATCTTTGATTGCTGTGCTTAATTACTGGTCATGTTCTTTATGGTTATCGTTCTAGTCATGTCGTTTTCATCTCTCTCTCTCTCTCTCGCGTAAGGCAACTTTTAGTTTCTGCTTTGTCATCATTGCAATGTCAGAGTAAAAGTCATGAGCACCCAAGGAAGGATATTGCTCTTCTAATGTGACCCCAGAAAGTTTTGTTTTTGGCCATCTTGTCTTGAGATTTACGGAAATCACTTCTCGATGTGATTTCTAAACGGGATACACAAAATGGAAATTCCTTAGCGACTCTGATGGAGCTCTCGACGAGTGAAGCTTCAGCGTATTAGAAGTTGCATTTATGTTCATCACTTGCTCTTCCTTCTTGAGCTCCATATCGAGTATCCGTTACCGGATCATGGAACCAGACCATCATGTTACCAATCATCTGCCTACGAATTGTTAAATAAGGAAATCTGGATTCTTATTCAGTGTAGTATAGAGCTTAAAGTGTTCCTCCTGATAAAAAGGCGGCGTCTTTTGATTAAATCATTCACATTGTGTCCAATCTAAGTCCATGGCTGTTGTTTACAGGTGAGTGTCCCAAGCACAAGTTGGTCCACTCCTGTGACAGTTAGATGCGGGTCTTGTGCCAATTTGCTGTCTGTAAACATGGGAACTTCACTTCAGAACTTTCCTCTTCAAGATCCACAGGTTCTAATATTATTTTCAGACACTATAAACTTCCTTATGTCGAACTCTATAATTGTATGTGTACAATACTATGTTTAGTAGTGCAAGAAGCAACTAACACGCACAAAAATTTACGGAACAAGTTGAGAAACCAAACACTTTGGTTTTGCTTTGAATTTCCCATTTTGGTTTAGGATCTGATATTGCATCACCTACCAGTCTTGCCAAAAACCAGAACAAGACAATCACAATTATTGTACATTCGGATGGATTTGAAATGTTCTCTTTCTTGTCTTTCTTTGGCTTTTGCATCCTCTTGCTATGAAGCTGTGAAGCTAAGTGACAATGGTGTATAGTTTATACTTGTAAAATGCAGTGTAGCTATAATGTCTTGGTTTTTTACTGCAGAAAATGCACTTGGACACTGGAGACCTAAGTAGTAAGGAAAGTGGCTCATCCTCCAAGTGCACTAAATTAGCGAGTGCACTGGAAGCTGAGGAGCATCAAACACTTAGAATGCCCCCAAGTCGGAGTAAGTATATGTTTACAGAGACTTTACTCTCATTATTCTTCAAAATTTTCTTAGAAAAATTAATTAGGTTTCTGTATCTTATGATCAATGGATGCAGCTCTGGGGAAAAGACAACGTATTCCATCAGCATATAATAAGTTTATCAAGTGAGTTCAACACTCCTCTATCTTGCACAATAAGAACATTGACAAGTTACTTAAAGGTTTTAGTATGAACACTCATAATAACAAAATTTATATTTATTCACAGTTTTAATAAGAATCTTATACACCAATTTGATTGAATTAATTAAAAAGTCAACATATCTCGTAAATAAAATTAACTATTTCCGTAATTTGAATCTGTGACATTATGGTTATGGTCACGATCACGGTCACGAGCTCATCCTCAATTTGATTCTTCTCAACTTAATTTGGCAGGGAGGAAATCCAAAGGATTAAGGCCAGTAATCCCGACATCAGCCACAGAGAAGCTTTCAGCACTGCAGCAAAAAATGTAAGCTAATAATATTTAATTGATAAATTTGATTATAGATTATAATTTTTCTATTATAAATTAATATATAGTTTCAATTGCATCTACTCCTCTAAATTAGGTTACGGTTTTAATTCAAAGATGTTAAGGAAGCAAAAGGGCAATGATCCTATGGTTTCTATTTAAAGATGGACTCAAATTAACAAATTTAATTAACTTGTTGCAAATAAAAATTATCAACCTTTCTATAGAAAATGTTTTGAGAAAATCTCATACACTTTTATGTTTGTTTCTATTTATTTTTTTGATTTTCTGTTTTTATTTTCAAATTTAATTAAAAATCTGTTTGTTTAAGTTTTTAGTTTTGATTTTTTCCGGTTTTTAAAATTTATAAAAACACTGCTCTTCAAAAATTTTTTAAAAAAACACAAAAAATAGTTTTCTTGTTTCTGTTTTTTTTGTAATCTGATTTACTATCAACTAAATATATATTATTTAATTATTTAATATGTTAATTATTAATAATAATTATGAACAATTTAATTTTATAATTTATAATTAAATTAAATTAATAATTATTAATAAATTTAATTAAATTTAAAATATCTTCAAAATATATAAATTTCAAATAAAATTTTGATTTAATAATTAAAATATATTTAAAATAAATATCAATTTATAAAAAAGTTAATTGTTCAAATTATTTATTTTAATTATCATCAGTAATAGAATATAACTATATTGAGATTAATAACTAAACATAATTGTATTTTTATTTAAAAGAAAAAAGAAACTAAAAATAGAAAAAACGAAAATTAAAAATATAATAAAAGTAGAAATAGAACCAAACAACTCCAGTTATTTTTAATAATTCATTTTTACACATCTCTCCTATTTTTAAATTTATTGTTATCTTTTTTTTGTCTACAACTAGTTGCGAAAGTGAAAGATTAGGCAACTGCTATATATGGAATGCGTTGCCTAACTGCAATATGTCCCTTCACTTTTGCTTGACGTGTCAGCTAACTACAAAAAGGATGTCAAAATAGGAAGCTTATATATTCCTAGGTAATAGCATATATTTTAGTAAAATTAGAAAAAAAAATACGAGTAAGAATAAAAATAGATATAATTTCTATTTTTTACTACATTAAGGTACGTCCTAAAGAGTTATAGAAATTATTCATCTAATTATAATATATTATCAAGTATTTTTTTATTTCTTTTTTTTCGTATCAACTAACCAAGCACCCCGAAAATTATTGGAGGATTAACTCTCGATACTTGTCCATATTTTATACAAAATTAAGAAATAATCAAGCTGCATTTTGGACTTCTTTTTAGAGACTTGGATCTGAATCATTTGTTCTTGGAAAAGGAATCGTAATGTTAGTATGTACTGAAGAGAATCTATATATTACTTTCGTTTGACAGTGGGCACATTTTCCACATATTCACTTTGGCCTGAAGCTTGACAACACCAAACGTGCAAAGTTGGAGAAACCATTTGCAGAAGACAGTCCTCCAAAAGCCACTGGACTCTACGAGATCAATGGTAGCTCTGTGAGTAGATAGAGACTACTGCTTTTTCAATGTATAAATATAAAAATTATCCATATATATATATATCGACTATATATTGGAACAATTATTATTATTAAATAAAATTTTAATTCTAAAAAATTATGTTAATATTATTTTTATGTTAATCAATACTTATGAGTTAAGATCATTCTTGCATGTTCTTACCTTCTAAGGTACTGATCGAGTTTGCTAGCCTGTGTTAATAGAGGGTGAGTGTTGGAGAGTAATAAGTGAAGTTCCTTCTTTATAACTATAAGATCCGTAAGTAGCCTTGTCCACTATAAACTTGATTTTTGACATTTTAGGTCTTATTATTAAGTAATAAAATATGGGAAACAGTTTCTGTCATTCTGACGTGACCAAAACCCTAGTTACATCATTTTGCACCATTGATCAGCGCCTGTGATAAAAAGAAGTCACTTCTCACCGTTTATTTATTATCGTGGGTCCAGAACCTACAAAGCAAAGCTTCATATTCCCTGGGAACATAACAGAAAATGAACAGATGCGAGAAGTGTAACACATTCATCTGTGCAAGTCTCTGCAGTAAAAAGATTGAACGAATGATATTGGACAGAGAGAAAGAACGTAAGCTCTGACTGCTGAGAAAGAGATAAGAACACAGAATCTGATACGTCAAATCATGTAGTCGGTATTTTGGAGTTATGTGGTGGCTGTGGATTGTGGACATACGTGTGTTTCATTATTGCTGTTATGACTCTAAAATTGCTCGGGCTGTCTCGTCAAACACTAACACTAACACCAAAGGTAAACAGATGGAGAGAACTGACGCGTAGCACTTCTCTGGTGGCATTCACAAAGCAGGAGCTGCCCAGCAAGGGTGAAAAAATGAAGAAAAAGAAAATGCACCAGAATTAAAAAACTTACTCCACGGGATTCACATTCTTCTGGTTAGAGGCTGCTAAGAAGTGAAGTGAGACGCACGTAATGCTGAGCACGACGTGAACCAACCAAGCAAAACAGTGGTGGTCCTGTCCTGCCTGCCTTCAAAGCTGGGCTCTATATGTACTAAGGTACTGCAACTATCAAGATTGTATGGTCACATCTTACATAATAATGGAATAAGTGAGCGACGTGGTCCACAATACCAAAAGCCAGCTATGTTTGAAAGTAGATGATTTGTTTCTTCAATCCCGCCTGCATTTGACTGCATTTCACTTCATTAATTATCTTTGTATACGTATGTCTATTCAACATTTCATGTTCATATTCCCGGAGATAAGGAGAACGCGGTCAGGTACTCCTGATTCTTCCAATCCAAATCACCAAAAACATTGATGACACTCATGCATCAATTTCCAAGTCCATAACCGAATTTAGATGGCCAGGCCCATATGGAGTACAACGTTATAATATGTTAATTTACTACACATTTATTTATTTATTATAGTGGAAATTTACTACACTTCAATGACCAGAATCATTAAAGTAATTAGGATCTAGGGGTAATTCAATTGATCTGAACAGTACCATGGAAACGTAAGCGCTTGTTTGCTAGAAATGAAATTGCAGCCTATAACCTCAGGGCGTAAGTTGAGTTGATAAGGTGTTCTCCTCACTTAAGTGAGGTTGCGGGTTCAAACTGCCCTCATGTATACAGCCGTTGAAAATTTAGAGTTAGAGTTTTGCCTCCCGCAAGGGACTTACCCAACTTGAGCGGGGATTAGTCTGGGTGTGGATGGCTTAAAGGTGTCTTCCCATAGTTAACACCCTTCTAAGACACTTTGTGGGAAACAAAAAAAAATTGCAACCTATTAACTACCAAAGAAATTGTTCTATTCCAACTTCACGAATGAGCCCCCACGACCATAAAGTACGGACCGGAACATTCTGAGGACATTCAGTACATAAATTATGATAATGGTGAGCTATGTTCAATCACAACATTCATTTAACATGACATCATCATTTTTTTATTTTCTTATAAGACATCATAATGAAAAACACCATATTTTAAAACCCAAAATTTTCCTTTCATTTCATAAAACCAAATATTTACGTTGATAGTTTTCAATATTGTCCAAATATAAATATCATCATATCCTAATACAAAATATACTACATTAAAGAGGAAATACATAAAAAGGTCTATCTAATCTTTCAATTTTAGCTGACCGACCTTTGAGTCATTTCTTCTTTTTCTTCAAAAGCACAGGACTATACTTCTTGTAGCGTCTCTTAGTAGCTAAAGTCGTCTCTCGGTCCTGAAAAATCAACGTTGCAATCAGGGTTCATTTTACATAGTGAGCCTTTGGCTCTTAATCACATTTGGAGCTTTAAACTCGTTTTCGGTGGCTACTCAGGTCACAACTCTTTTTATCTGATCATGCATTCATGTATGGACTGCATCTCTCACAATAGAAGCATTTAGTTCGTCACATTCTCATACAAGTAACACTTCAATATCGCATTCATGCATGAAGTCTAGGACCTTCATTGTCCGGCATCAACATAATCAAATCACATTCATATCATCATTCAAAACATATTCTAAAGCAAACAATTAATTGCTTGAAACCATCTAGGTTACTCACAGATTGTTCCCGAAGCTATTCCCTCGAAGTTTCGGTGACGTTTGGATGTTGATGTTACAATTGCTCCTCTATATCAAGCAATATACACATATCACACTTTTGCACTATTATAAATGTTTGTTAACGCATATGTATGTATATGAAATATGCACAATGCATGTTCCTGACAATCCTAGTTATTTCTCTATCTAATATCAAAACTCACTTAAGTATCATCTGTATGTAGGGTTTATACCTCAAATAAACACTTTGAATCTAATTTCATAACCCAATGAATCATTTCAGAATTTTCCAAAAACTGACTTTCGGGTCTACTGTTCTTGATCATTTAGACAATGAAAATGAAGTAATTTAGCAATACTTTCTTCGAAACATTGTTCTCCTATCGCTTAAGTTTCTAATGAAACCAAGATCATTCAATTAGGTTCAGAAATCTGAAAGTTATACCCCAAACATTTTCGGACTGTTCGTCTACTAGAATAGTGCCTTGTACTCAACTTCCATCCAGAAATTGAAATTCTTAGAGACTGAATTAAAATTCGATTTATTCAAACAATTTGTAGCCCTATGTCTCTAGTTGACTCCAAATTAAAAATCATTCCATTCAGATAACTACAGAACAAGAAATTATCAAAATACTGAAGCATGTTTAAGTAGTGCAGGAAAGTTGGCCGCGACGAACTTTTCCTAAGAGGAAATCCTTGTAAAAAATCCTACAAGTTGGCCATGGCGAAGCCAGGACTTGGCCGCGGTGAACTTTTCCTGAGAGGGAATCCTTATAAAAATCCTGCAAGTTGGCCGCGGTGAAGTTAGGAGTTGACCGCGGCGAACTTTCACAGAAAGTAGCAAACAATACTTGTCTTTCAATTTTTTCCAGATTTTACAACATCCAACATCTTACACGTAACAAATCTTGTACAAAAATCACCCTTTCTACTTCATTTACTCTTCATTCTCAACTCTATTTCAACTCAATATCATTCACAAACAATTCATGATATATATATTTGATCATTAACCAAAAATAGAGCATATACATTTACCCTTTCATCATTGATTTTTCTACACTCATTCTAACCCCTTTATGAAGATCATTTGTAACATCTCGATACTCATGTTAAGGCTATAATAGTAATTTATGAGAAAATATTGTGAAATTAGTAACATGCACGTCATGCATAAATTAATTGTGACATACACATTTATTTTGCACATTCATATGATTATACATGCATTCATTGGCATTTCCGAGTAAATTTGATTTGGAATTGGAAATTGTGGATTAAATTGGAGTGTATTAATTGTGATTTCGCAATTTTGTTATATTTTGGATATTTTGAAATTTTTGGTGAATTATTTGAACTAAAAATTTATTTGGTGGTAAAAATTTTTTGGAGACTATTAGTAATATTTTGAAAATTTTGGGAATTTTAGGAATTTTTCTAAAAATTTTGGGGTATTTTTAGATTAAGAAAAAATAAGAGACCAATTAAAATATGAAAAATAGCTAAATTGTATTGAGACAAATGATTAGTATCTGTGACTGTCGGGTTGAGAGACACGTGCATATACATGCAAAACGCCACGTACTGTATGAATTCTAGGGCAGGTCATTTCTCTATCGCTCTCCACCGAAAAGCCAACTCTTTCCCTATTCTTTGTTCATACACCGTGAAACAACTGGAAAAGTAAGTTTTGGGAACTGGTTCACTATTTCTACTATGAAGTAAGAATTTCAGGAATTGTTGGAAATTTAGCTAACCCAAGTAAGTTGAGTTTTTAACTTTGTGATATTGTAGATGGTATTGATTATGATCAAGGAACTGACTGGAAATAATTGCAGAAATGAATATATATTCATACCTTGTATACTTTGTTCTTGGTTCACAGAGAAACATATATAGGTTGTTTTTTTTACTATTTACGTGTGAATCTTTGGGGTATGAGTTTAAACGTGTTTGAGTGTAAGGAATGAGCAGGAAGTGTATCGAGATTGTGATCTTTTGAGTTAAATGAAGATTAGTGAATAATGATAATGACAGAAAACAATTGTTGGGTGTCCACGGTGAAGCTCTGTTCTTTTCTTGTTAATATGCATGAATGTTTTTGGAAAGTTTTGAATGAACTAACATGTGTTGATGGTAAGGAATGAGCATTTCGTGAGGTCTTAATATATATAATGGTGTTAAATGAAGTGAAAGTGAAGAGGAAAATAAAAGAAATGCATAGATGAAGATGGGAGAAAGATGCAGGAAATGGAATGTGCTAACGTGAACAGTACAATATTTGTTATGTATGTATAAAATTTTAGACTTTTGATTTATTTGTGTTGGGTTCAATTGTGATGGAAGTAGGGGGAAAAATGGGTTATGCAGCAGATATAA
>JANIJF010000210.1:7386020-7399841 GCA_024520955.1 Erythroxylum bequaertii | reverse complement strand
ATTCATTTTCACAGCTCGAACTTAAAAATCTGAAATTAGGGTTTGTGCAACTGCGAATAAACGTGTCTGAAGCTTTTGCTCTCACAAAGAGGGTTGACGGAATGCACACAGTATCACCATTTGCAGGAACATAACAAGGGATCTTCAATTCAGACTGAATTTTTTCTCTAAGGGTACCCATTTTTGGTTTTTCGCCATGAACCAATATCACATGCTTAGGGGAGAGAAACTTTACCAGATCCATAATCCCTTTGGCATCTGTATGCGGGCTGAAGGACAACTGATGAATCTGTAAGATTAAGCATATTATCAGGACCGTTCTACAGATAGACAAAATAGAAAACATTGGCCATTTCCATACACGTGCACATGCATGCGCAATGCAATCAACCTCCACGCTCGCTCCCCCCAACCGACAAACCAAAAAGTACCTCTTTTTAAAAAGAGAATGCAGGATCTTATCTTCTTTCAGATGCATCAAATTGTGTTAACAAACACAAAGTCCAGAGGCAGAGGAGATGAACATATACCTGGCATCGCACGTCAATTTGGATGTCCTTGTCCAAATCAACTTTAGTTGGTTTTCCTGACATCAACTTGTGTCCAATGGTTCCGGCCACACAATATCTATAAATTTCCGAAACAAAGTCAGTTAATATAATTGTAGGACCTGTAAACAGGGGGATTATTATGATAGGTTTCTAACTGAAACATGGTCACCAGACCTCCGTGTTCAGCTTTACTAAAAGAAACTCTCAAACTTTCTGGTTTATACAATTAAATATGTGGAAGTACTAAATATTCAAGAGAATGGTTGGATGATTGTTTTCAGACGAGTAAGAATTAACCAAATAGAGCAGAAAGGGTCTGCAAACCAAACATAATAGAATGACATCATGCTAATTAAGAGATTCAAGAAAATCTAACACATGTTTAGTGCTATACAAAATGTCGTAAACAATAGAATTTAAGGGCTCTAATCGCTAAAGCAGAGAAACCTTTCTTCCTTACATTATTTCTTTCTTTTCTTTTCCCTTCCATATTAATTATTATAAGCATATTAAGTAGTTAAAGAGTACAATTTCAGAAGTATTATGTACACTTTGTAGCTTAAAATCCTATGCATGGGAACTTGCTACTCGTTTTCACGGATGGAACTGGTGGCTAATGATAGCTTTTCAAGTAGTCTCCAGAAAAGGAACAAAGAAAGAGTTAAGTAGCTTACCCAGGCAATGTGATGAGATTTTTCTCTGAAGGAGCCCAATGCTTAAACACTTCAAGTGAAAAACCACCACTGATCATCCCGGGTGTTGCAAAAAGGACACATGGTCCAGGAGCATTTATTAGAGAGCGTTCAAAGTTGTGAACTACAACATGTCAATCAATGAGTTATTGATGGAACACCTGAATATGTGTCTCTATGTTGCAAAGAAAACTTCTGTTAACAAACATCAGGTATACTATTTTCTATTGTTCCAGAACCAAGTAGAGTATTACCATCTGCAGATGAGACTCTAGCGGGAACCATACTAAAAGTAAGAGGAAGCATTTCAGGAAGGAAAAGAAAATAAACTTGCATCTGAATAATCATGTAACTGAGCAAGACAAATTGAAGAGGGAAAGCTATGGTTCTGATTATAATAAATTATTGGAAAACTGATGATGTTCTAAACATGTGTCGCTGTTCATGTTAGCTTGACTGGATATCATACTAAAAGGAAAAGATTCACTAGAGGTACTTTAGCTTTCTGTTCCCCATAATGAGCAGCAACTAGACATCCAGAAAATTACTCACATTCTACATGCAAGAAACATCAAATTGAACTACCATAGTACCATTTTTAAATTCAAATGCATTGTGTGTAGCATATGTCTCTTTGATCTTTTCGCTGGTCCACTTGATAAGCATTTTGTAGTACATATTTGCTTGAATAGTCAAGCCTGCAAAATAAACATCGAGATCATTAGAAGACCTAGAAATAAAAAAACAATATTAAAAATGCATTCCCAAGTGGTGTTAAGAAAGGATGAAGACTGTTGCAATCTCATTCAGCAACTGAGCAGATAAAAAACTGCTTATCCCAAAAGTTTAAGCTAGCACTCAAAACATCAGGATAACATGCTCACTGAAACACATGGAAGGAAAGATAAGCACATAAGTGATACCTGCAGAAAAGTAAATAGGAACCTTTAGATTCATGTGCTCCCAGTAGTCATCCAACAATATACAGAGTTCCTGATTGAAGAATATAGTAAATAATGAAAGAGGTACAAAACTTGTCCTATAGAAGAACAATATAAGATGTATAACACCTAATAACAATTAAGAACTACTATATGATACATTTTGCAACAAGACAAATCAATTTTAGAAAATCAGAAAGAATTGAAAAATGAAATTACATTCTTTTGCAAAAAAGAGAAACTTACAATAAAAAAACTTATTTGCCCCATCAAAAGAAAAAATTTCAACCAATCTGCATAAAATAACAATTATTTTTCTTATTTAATTAAGAAACTTGTTAGGGGGTTACAATCACTATCGCATAAATATGTGGTTCTCTTTCCTTTAGAAGCCAACTTTGATAATATGACAATGTTTTGTTCCTTATTTGAGTTTATGTTTCAACATTCTGATAAATTTGTTTATGAAATCCCAAAAGTATAATTGGGAACTAATCTTTTCATGCTTATATGCCATATCAGGCTCTATAAAAGCAAGAGAACTCATTTACTGTAATAGCAAATGACGTAGGTGTAGGTGTAGGTTGAAGTATCTTATGATGGAGATCAGATAATTCAAACCTTGCAATTTGTTTTGCAATATTTCAATGTGGCATTCAGAGCTTCTAATGGAAACCAGATTTCGTCATTTAGAATGATACTTTGAAGAAATTACAAATCAATTTGACGCTTTAAGTGTAGTTGCCAATAAAAACTTAGAAGATTTAGCTTCTCGACAGTATATTGATAGATAAGTTCCTGTATATGGACATGAATGACCGGTGAACACTGAAGATTCATATCAAGTTGAAGATTTCTTCACAAAACTTGTAAGAAATGTTAAATACAAAATGAATGATTATGGTGACAAAGATACCAACAAAATCAAATTAAAGGTATATATTCCTTTGAAGAAAATTTGATTATAAGAACTTTTATATTGGATTGCAGAAGTAGACAAGTTTTCATAGTATATGGAGATTACAAAATGATAAAGAATGAAACTTCCAACATGAGATTGAAGGATGGAGCATTTTCATGGTGAGAAAGATTGCAATCCAAAAGGAACTGTGAGGGAAAGGCACAAGTCAGAACCAAAGTGTCATGACGCAACTATTACAGGAGGAAGTTCTTCCCCCAAATTTTGATAGATTTGTTTCAATGGCATCAAAGTAGCCATCAGGATTAGAAATTTGTATATGAGTGGATTATAGAATTTATAAGGCTAAGAGGGGAATTACTTGAGGGAGATTGAATGGAAGCAAGTGACTAGATATTTGGAGACAAGAAGCCAATCAGTAGAGACAAAATAGGAGTTTAGGTCCAAACTAATGTTGAAGAATAAGCTAGAATATCCTCGCAACAATTACAAAGGGGATAATTTGGATGCTGTTGGGATGAAGGATATTGATTTTTTTTTTTTTTTTTGCCTTAATTGGAGTGGATTTGCCCTTTTTATTTTATTTTAATATTAATTATTTAATCCCTTATTAATGAATTACCTCCGGGATTTATTATCATTTTTTGCTTGACCCAGAAAATTTAGAGTCAGTTTAAATTTTACGATTCTACTTGTTTGAATTCAATCGGACGGTCGGAAAAAGGCTTGAGTTTTCCACTAAAGAGTTGAAGAGGGGGAGTAATGGTAATAGTTCCAAGATACTCTTACATGCAGTGATGGACATAAGAAGGAGAAAGTGGCAAGAACAAAAATTAAAGAGGTGCAGAAGGCTTAGAAAAAAAGTTCAAGTGGAAAGAAATTGAAACTACTTTTGCTTTGCAAAAGAAGTTGCATACCACTCTTGTGATAGCGTTGTCAAATTTTGATGCACTATTTGAGGTTGAACATGAAGATAACAATGTATGAGGAGATAAATAAAATAAATATCAAACTAGTAGCCAAAACTCACAAAACTTATAAAACTTGGGTGCTCGAATTTCAGGTTCATTATCTTTCGTTTAGGTTGCTGGAATTTCAAGTTTCATAGGGCTGGAGTTTTAGGCTTTTAGTTGCTGGAATTTCAAGCTAAAAGTGTGGGAATTTTAGTGAGGAAACAAACAATATAGGGTAGAGAACTAAGAATCACTCATAGACTCTAAGAATCCCTCTTAGAAAAAAGTATCAGATTTTCTAGTTGAAAACTCAAGTTTGTGGAAAAATTCAAGTCTTATTTTATTGAAGGGCTGAGTGCACACACAAAAAAATGTTTTTGAAACCCTTATTCTAATTGTAAATAGGCTTAAGTCCTTAACAACTAGAACAATTTATCTAATTTTATTTCCTATCTAATAAGGAAAACCTAACATAAAGTAAATTTCAGCCCTAGTTGTCCTTGCTGTCACTTCAACTCCCCCTCTTTATTTCACCAAATTAAAGCTTGTGGTTGAGTGATTTGCCCTCTTCTGTTTCTTCTATAAACTTTAAGTTCTTTAGCATCAGAGAATGTTCTCTTTCAGAAAAAGAGACTAGTAGCTTATTTCAAGGAGAAGCTCAGTGAAACTAGGCTAAAGGGATGCAAAATTAAAGGAAGCGTCTGTCAAGTACAAGAAATCAGTAGATCAAGACCACAAGAAGTGGGATTTTGTGATTGGAGATCAAGCGGCGGTGTTTGTCCAAAAGAAAGGTCTCTGATAAGGACTTATTGCAACAAAGAAATAATAGGTAATAGTAGTACTTGAAGAAGATTAATGACAACACCTTTGCTATAAACCTGTCAGATAAAATGAGAAATTCCAAAACATTTAATGTAAAGAACATTTGTCCACTTCATTCATTAAATTATCCTTTATATTATATGTTTTAAGGTAAATTGATGTCGAGTTTTGCTTAAGTGGACGGGATTGATGTGGAATGTGGTGAATATTTTTCCATATCATTTATCAAATGATGCCTTATATGCAAATGTCCAAGGTAACTTTAAGGCTGAGGCTTTCTCAAATAGAAGGGGCTGATATTGGAATGTGTAGTAGATGATTCTTTAATCAAACTAAGTGTCAAAAGCACAATCAAAAGGAGTGTAGAATTTAAGTGCATTTTAAAGCTATTTGCCTTTTTACTTATTTTTAGCATTTTTTGTTTAATTAGAAATCATATTAGAGTTTGTAATATACCTTAAAAATATGCAGATTTTTTTTTATTTCTTTTAAAGATAATCTTCATAATATTACGATTTTTCTACCAATTTGACTTTACATTTCAGCATTTTGAAGTTGTATCAAACTTTTTCGAGTGCTAACATTTATTCCATGTTTATAAAACAGATCTTGAGACAGGAAGTTGAAGCAATTGAAAAGTTTTTCTTACTGCTCATAGTTTATATAAAGCCTAGAAATGATAAAAACTCTAGATTCTGTCAACTTCATCAAGATGGAATTCAACCAACTTAACCAATTATCGTTAGTTTTAATTCAATTCACTCACCAATACCAATATTCTAACTTCATACATCAATTGAGGTGTTCCTAATAGTTTAGCTTTTCTTTACCAGAATATCCTTCAATCACTGTATGAACAAAATCTCTTTTAAAGAGATGTAACTTAAAATATACGATGGGAAACAAGAGGTAAAATTTTCAGTTAATGGGATGAAGGAATGAAAAATGAAGAAGTTTTGAGGTCATACTCTAATATTGAATAGTATTGTTAACTCTAGGAATTTTGTATTTCTTTCTAATGTATGATTATTGGCATCCCTTATATACATTGCTCCATTTTTTCCCAATAATTTTCTAGTTTAATGTTTTCTTCCACTAAGTCTCATTCATTACTAGGTGCACATTCATAACACAATATGGAACAATGAGTCTCATTCATTACTAGGTGGATGTTCATAACAAAATATGAAACAAGGAAAAAAGTACCTTTCTACTTTAAAGAAGTATGACTAACCCACAATGTTAACATCTTTATAAATAAAAGAACAAATATCAACCTCCACATGAAAATAAATCGTATTCAAGTAGGTACAAAATTTATTTCCTAAAGAAAGAAATACCTGAGCTCTGCCTAGTGCAAATGTAGGTATAAGCACCTTTCCTCCATCAGCAACACACTTATGGACCTGAAATATTTAGGCAAGAAGGATGCTTATTTATGGGTTGCAAAATACCTACTCAATCATGCATAATATTTACTTATCTCTAGGTTAATACTATCTTGTATGAGTTCATAGCAATAGCTGTCACAAATTATTAAAAAAATCATAAAATAGTTCTTAATATGTCAAAAACACATTCGTGTACATATCACCAAAGAATAACATTATCCTACAATAAAAATATGAATATCTTAGGTGTTTAGGATTTAAAATAAAATATTGCACATATCCTCTTAACTAGACAGATAATTATAATGAGATGTTTTTGTTGGACCAAGTGAAATTCTAACTCAAAATTTTGATGATAACAAAATATGTTGTTTGTAATATTTTTATATTTAGCAGTATTAGTAAGTTAATTTGTCAAAGATTCAAAAAAAGGTGAAAGCTTGGGTTCAATGGGAGACAAAGTGTTCAAAGAATCAATACGAACAAAGTGAAGTACCAAATACAATTCAAGAGAGCCAAGGAAATTCAAGTCAGATAAACCAAAAACAGAAAAGAATAAAGTCATTCCATGTGTAACAAATCATTTTAATCTTTCTCATAATCTTTTCTTAGTCATTCAACAAAATAGGGACTCAATCATTGTATGATCATTTATTTGTAAAGTATATGTATAAGCCACTTTATAATCGAGATAAATTTTGTTTTGAACTTTTAAAAGGATTCTTGTTCTTCAAAGAAACTTAGAGGAAATTTTAACATAGTTTTAAATCAATTTATTGTCAAAACGAGGTGTTTTGATGCTTTTGAAAAACATTAACTGCTTGAAAATTGATTACTTCAAATGTTTCTGAAATTTGGTTTATGTAGGAGTTTGCCTAACCTAAGGTTTGATTCAGTTGGCCTAATCTAGTAATTTTTACAAATAGAATGGGTGGTTTTGCACTAGCTAGACATTTAACTAGCCAATATTTTGACCGATGGGTCATGGGTTAGTTGAACGGTTTTGATTGACTACCCGATGATGTTTTCCAAAAGTAAAGAGTATTGGGTGTTCGGCTAAGGGTTGGTTAGCTGATACCCCACCCAAATGGGCATCAACTAGCCAAATGCGCCAAAAACTAGCCATCGTAAAGGCTAGTTTGTGTCTCTAACGACTATTTGAAGTGATTATGGGTTCAAATAAACCACAATTGAGTTGTAGGAATCTTTGGCATACTACAAAAGTTTCTAAGAGTCTTAAGAGGCTATAGAGTGCATTTGAGTACACATGTGCTATTTAATTGTAGTATTTAACTTACATAAGACTCTAATAAAGATGCAAAATTAATGGCTTTGCATTCGTAAATGTAAGCTTTACAATTGAACAACATAAAAGATTATGTTGTTAGAAAAGATCTATATTAGACGTTAAGAAATACCTATATTAGGAAAAGTATGATCTCCTCTTTATTGTGTGATTTTCTCTTTACTCCTAAGATCTTTTCCTTATATAATTGGTTCTATATAAAGGCTACAAGGGTTTTGAGTTATTATCAAGCCCTCAGTTAACTATTCTCTGATTTTCACACATGTAAACTCTTTCCCAATTTCATAAAGACCAATGAGCAATCTTTGAGTTTTAAACTCATTAGAAATCAACCAATTATTTCCCTTGATGGCTTTTATGGTACATAAAGCAATCGCATACCAGAAAGATTTCAAGTTATATGGTGTAACTTCCTTTCAGTTTTTTGTTTCTATTAAAGGACATAGCTAAAAGGAAATAAATACATCTATAATGTAAAAAGCAAAAAAGAAGAGTTATAGCCCATGGATGTAACAAAGGAGTCGTACTAATTCTAACATGATTTTGTCCAAGGAATGGATCATACAGAATAAGTAGATGCACAATTATACTAGAGAATACATCCCCGTATCTTGGTGGGCATCTTAAGGAGTGAAACATTATCCGTATATCCTAATTGATGCTAGTAAGTTTCAATAACCAGAATTCCTACGAAATACCAAAAGCTTTATAAAACCACATCAAAACCTGCACCAACCAACCCCTCCTCAACCCTAAAAGACATGAAAAGAAGGTAAAGAAGAATTATATTTATCAATGTTTCAATTCATATGGTTAATATTACGATCCAATATCAAAAGGTAAGTATCTCATTGCATAAGACAACCATTAAAAATAGGATCTTGTAACGTCATTCATATTTTAAATGTTCTTAATCAATTTTTCCTCACATGGCATTAAAAAACATGTAAAAGCAGATTCTTACAACATAGTTTAACTGCAACAATTGTAACTTTAAAGGTACCTATATAGGGTTATCAAAAGAATAAGTAAATCTTACTGGTACAAAAAGAATCAAAAGGGAAAAAGATCGTCGCAGAGTATATGAAAAGTTTTAGAAATGAACATCAAATTAAGGAACTGATAGGATTTTGTACTTACAGCTTTGAGAAATTCCCTCTCTCTAGCGTATTTTGAATCACGTATTGTTGTTGCATATGTAGATCTATAAGGAGAATTACAGTCACCAAACAAAAATAGATTTTCTAGGCCAAAACAAATAGCATCATCTAGGCAATATAAGGATCATATATTAAAATTTAGTTGTTAACAAAAAGATTAATAGATAGGAGAACATTTTTGCATATCCACCAAATGGCATACTGTTGAATTTTAACTAATATTATAAAAATAACAAGTTTTTGAAAGCTTTTACACTGCAACAAGAAGTACTGAGTGAATTGAGACTCAACAATTACCAAATGAAATGAAAACACTCAGGGTTCTGCATCGCATATTTCATGATGCTCAAAAATAAATGGCAAACCATCTGTAAGGCGGTGAAACTATCTCGTAACAATGCATACAACAATATGCCTATTTGCTCCATTAAAGCCTGTGCTGCATAAGGCATCGCAAAATGTAGAATCACTTTTTGGTTGAAATATTGATACATTGTATTTCTACACATATTGTTGCTGACACCAAAACCTAGACATGGGAGAGGGATCATAAGATGATCAAGCTTTCAACAATTTTAGACAAGTGGCCACTTTCTAAAGCTAATTCAAAGACATGCAGTTAGCTGCCAATGACTTCACCACCAACATAAATAATCGCCCTTTTTAAGTGTCAATTGATAAGAAAGCACAAAAACCCACCTATATAGAGAAACAAGCATTTGTGCTTCTTGATATTCTGTTATTGGTGCAGAAGTTTTCTTTAAATATCTCTTTCAATTCCACCTTTTTAAATAAATTATATTTTGAAGCGAAATTGGGAATTAATGTCAAGTGTAAAAAACTGACAAAAATGCCATACAAAATAAATAAATATGTTATAAAGCACACATTCATAACAGACTGCAAACTTATAGTGAGTTAAATCGGTTTATTCACTCATGGAGTTAGTATAAAATTAGATTTTCAACTTACCTCTTCCTTTTTTCTGCAGTTTTCCTCAGTTTAGTATCCCATTAAACATTCCCCAAATTCCAAATATCCTCTATATAGTTATGTACTATACAAACAGTTCTATAAGCATATGTTTACCACATGCAAACATATTTTTCCATACTCTGTTACAAGAAGGTCTAGTTGCAGCCGATCAATCTGGGCTGCTCCAAGATGTCTATCTGGGGTCATATTGTAGTCTCCTGTATAGACCATAGCACTATCTCCCACCTTGGCGTAAAACATTGCAGCTCCAAGAACCTTCATAAAACAATGTAGTAAAATTCAGGAATAATATCAACCACAGTATACACCAGAAAATTCACAGACAACTTTGTTGCCAGAGCTTTTCTTGTTATGAGACCAACTAAGGCAAACAAGAGCTGAAATAGGCAATAGCTACTCCTAATCCTCATGAAGAATGAAAATGTGACTCCAACGTCCCTTCCTGTGTTATTCTCCCACGAAACTGAATTAATAATCCTCTCCACTAATGCTGTCCAAGGTAATTAATCCCCTAAAATTTTTCATGATGTGTAAGCATTCAAACTGACGTGTGTAATGAGATGGACTGGACAGTATTGCATGAAAACTCAGCACAAAAGTTTCAGGTATACTTATTCTACAAGATCCTATAATTCCAAGTCTAGATAGATCAAGCAAGCACTTACAGACAGTGGTCATACGATTCTTAAGGTAAGTTCTTAGTGAAAACTAACTAAATAAACTACTTCCTTTTAATCGGAGTTCTATTTATTTCACTAAGTGTATGAGCTGGTCCCTTCTAAGTAACCCATAAAACTTTCTTTTAGAAACAGGTAGCAAGTTTGGGCACAAGCCAAGCATGCAAGAACTGGTTGTATGTAGGATTAGTTTGTAATGAATAATATTTAAAAAAGAAAAGTAATACAAAAATACATTATTTAAAATGTCAGCTAATAAGAATTAGCTTAGAATCCAAGCATATGAGCCACATCACACATGATGATGGTAGTTAATAACAGAAGTACTAAACTGTGGGGTTTCGACTAACTGGATGTGAATGGAGAAACAAAACTTTAAGGTTGGAAACTGAGCTGGAAAAGATGACTGGTGAATTTATTAGAATATCATGTTGATCAATCTTCTCTAATAACCTTTGCTTCTTTATACTTAATAATAATGTAGGCTACAGAGTACAGAACCCTACTTTCACTAAGACATAGAAGATTCAAATAAAAACTTAAGAAGTAACATAAGTTACAACTTGAATGCAGTAGTTAAGTTAATATATTAACAGCCTATTGTCAGAACCACATCTCAATCAAATAATATTACTTCAACATGTATTCCTGTTTTCCTTTCTCTATCTTCTTTTCTTCAAAAGGAGTAATGGTGAGAACAAAGTCTTCAAATCATGTTCATCAAATCCTGTAGTGGATAAGCATCATCTTAATGGTGCAAACAATAATAATTTTGCCTACCATAAGAGGACAAGGCTGATGATTCTACTATGTGTCAGAAGGAATTAAAATCTTACATGTCCTGCATAGTAGGCACGTATAAGAAGATCACTATCAACCAGCACAGTCTGCTTTAGATCCAACGGTATCACTGCAATGCAAACATAAATAAGAATAACAGAAAAAAAAGATAAAGAATTGAAATTCCAGGAAAATAAAGAACAAAATATCAAACAAAAACTTCCGAACATTTCTTGTTTCTTGCTTATTGTACATAAATAATCAAAAGCATATTTCTTTTCTGCAAAAGAATTACTTTGTTGTTGAACGCATCAAGGAAGCAAAAGTTCAAAGCAAATACGTTAGCAACTTTATGCAAGTGCAACCGGTATCAGAAACTGCCCTTATTGGTTGCATGATCGAAGTATATGAAACTGATCCAAAAAAGTTACCCTTCTTCATGCATTGCATTATATTATCAGCAGTAAATGTCTCCTCTTCACCCCTCCTATCTACCATTACTTTTCTGTAATCCTCTAGCATCAGTGGAGCCAAAGCCTTTGTCGGATACTGCAATACGCATAAATTTAATAAGATAGCTGCAAAAAGTTCATAAAAGGAATATAAAACACAGCTTCACAACTCCAGCAGCCATAAGACTAGATACTTTTGCATACACCAAGGATCATAACTCGAGCCCATGTCCCATATTATGTGCAGAATAAAGCTTTGAATATTCCAAACCCGAATCCCAACCTTATAATTTCCAAGGTATCGGAGACTAAAATCCAAGTTACTTCGCTAGAAAAAGACAGTTCAAGGCTTCTCCTTTCAGTTGTACTGAAAATTAAACTCCGATTCGAACATTTTGTCGAGCACGTTAACAACATTACCGTCATGTAAACAGGGCCATTATAACCGCATACTTCTGTAAAATAAGGAAGAGCGCCAACATGGTCCAGATGACTGCGATAAAACCATCTCATAGAAGCTCAGAAACTCACAAAAGAGAGAGAGAGAGAAAAAGAGACAGAAACAGAAGAACGAAAAAGTTCGATCTTTTACAAGTGAGTGATGATAACGCAGCTGAGGGCAGCATCAAAATCTCCGGATTGAGAGATAAGAGAGAAGTCGGGGTAGCGACGCTGATCATCGTAGCCCATGTGCATGCCGCAATCGAACATAATACGCTTTCCATTGATCGACACTACCACGCAGCTCTTGCCCACTTCCTGCCCGGCACCTAACGGCAATAAGTAGCGTCAAAAATGAAAATAAAGAGTTAGTATATGCAATGCAAATGGAAGAAGGTAAGTAGGATAGCGAAGGAATTGGAAGTAAAAGTGGAAGAGGAAGTACCGAGGACCAGACATTCTATGGCCATTTCAGCGACTAGACGCACTCACATTTGAGGGTTCCGCTAACTAAGAAATCCCAAGAGAAAACTATCGGCTGGCAACACATATTACAAACATCATTAAAGATTCCATACCTTTGCTTGCTTAGCATGCATTGCTCTTCAGAGATTCCATACCATACCATTTAGCTAACAACCGAGAAGTCGAACATTGACAAAGAAAAGATGTAGGCATTCGGGCGGGTGTCGTGTGTTTGTTATATTGGTAGATTGGATAATGGACTTCCTAGAGAATTGTTGAAGAAATTTTGAATTGGGTCATGAACGGCGGATCCAAAGATGGATCTGGATCTGTTGGGGTATGGGTTAAACAGTGGCCACGAGTTTTCTGAAATTGAAGACCATGTCCATATCATGTCATCAATTTTCTGACATGAGGAATGCGTTATGCACTTATGCTATTTTTATCTGCCGCGGTGACTGAAAGAGAAGGTGAAAATTGAATTCGTCGATCAATTTAATTATTAAAATTTTAATTTAACTTTTAATTTTCTTATTTAATTTATTTTAATAATATTTATTATCAAAAATGAATTAATTTATTAATTAATCTACTAATTTTATAAACTAATTAATTTTTATAAATTAAAATAAACTAATTAATTTTCATTTAACAGTGTTTTTAATTAAACTTTAAATAATTTATTATTTGAGAAAGATAGAAGAGTTTATAATACAATATAGTAAAATGTTTGAAAAATTAGTTTATAATATCATATAGTAAAGTGTTATTTATTATTTAACATTTTATTCTAAACCTTTTAAATCAAAATAACTTATTTTTAATTCAAGGGGTGTAGTTGAGTGGAAGGGACTCATCCATCCTTAGCCAAAGGTCAGGGATTCAATCATTGACTTTGGGTATGGAACAGCCTTAAATCTTTGGGTTAGCTGTCTTACTCTGTGAGGTGCCTATAAACCAGCAAAAAAATTAGTCATTGGATCCACCGGTGGATACCTGATCTAAGACAAAAAAAAAACTTATTTTTATTGTTTATGATGAATTAAGATGTACATAATGTAAAATGAATATGTGAAATTGAGGGATTATATAACTTACAAATGTATTATATAAATCGTGAAAAACAAATTTGAGAAACAAATATGGGAAATTATTTGAACAAGTATTAAATTTTAAAAAAATGAATAAATAATACAAGAAAAACCAAAAATCAAATTGAAATATTATACGTATAGACGATGGCCCTGTTTGGCAAACAGCTGATTACATTAGCAT
>JANIJF010000210.1:7341516-7356150 GCA_024520955.1 Erythroxylum bequaertii | reverse complement strand
ACATATGCATGATTTCTTATATTGAATGTGCTACATAGATTTGAATATGGTGGATGGGGATATACTTCGTATGAATATCTGAATTGAGTTGAATTGGACTCTCTGTATCTGTGTGAGATCATTTAGTAATTAGTTTACTAAATTAATTTATTGTTTCTGGGTGATTAAATTTTAATTCTCATCAAATTTTAACAGGTATGCATCTGAGCAACCCGTGCTACAAATTGCATTTCAATATACAGTTGTAGTGCCACCTGAGGAGCTGTCAGATTCAGGATTAGTTTCTGCAACTCGGTAGGAATTAGAAGATATTTGTTTGCTACTTCACTGTTGCTATTTGAGCATTTATGAAATGTTAAGTGCCAGATGCCTTTCTTGATGAAATTTCCTTGATCTTCCTTTGTGGCTGAAACATCTGAAAAATATTGCATGTGTTGTGATTGCTGTCTAGTAGCTACATTTTGGGCTGATTAATCTGTTTTGTTTTCCACAGAAATAAGCATTCCCTTAAGCGAAGATTAAGGATTCGGACATTGCAGTTTGGAATTGCTCGAAATGTTAATGAACTTTATGATAGTGTTGATCCTGAAGCTGTTCTCTCAGTACTGGTTCACAAGGTTCTCTCCCTTTCTATACCACGACCATGACTGTTTTGATTCTTCTTGACTGAGTTCTTGTTGCTAATAAAATAAAGAATATAGGAGAATGATAATCATTAGTGTACTAAAATTATTAGCAGTGATAATCATTAGTGTACTAAAATTATTAGCAGCATTTATTTTTGACCATCCAGTTTGCCCTTTCTTAGTTGTGTTAGTTATGTGTGTGAGAAACAGCAGTCTCCCATACTCCTTGGATACAGCTAAGCTAAAGTTTCTCTGCGGAGGAACATGAGAACGGTTAAGGATTTAGTTCATTATTTGGCAGAAGTCATTCTCACATTACTAAAATCTGGGACTTTTGCAATTGGCTTTATCAAACATTCATGTTTCTGTAACTTTGTGATAAAAAGATAAAATTGATATGCTATAATTGTTCCTACTAAATAATACTTTTATTTTTACTGATCTCACATCTTGTCCTCCTTTTAGGTTATATTAGCCTCCCTAGAGCAAGGGGTTCGGGAGGGTAGGATGTTACTTCAAGATTGGCTAGTGGTCCTCACTGCCCAGTATAATGACGCTTACAAACTTGTTGCATACAAAAGTGGAAGTCCAATTATCGGTCAGGTTGACGTTGCATTTTCACAGTGCCCACAACTGCAGCCCTTACCTCGACTAGTTTTTGCATTGCTTCGGAATCCTCTTCTCTGCCTCCATGAAGAAGGTGTTCACCCTGACTACCGGATCTACTTGCAATGCTTATTCAGGTATGAATTGGTAGAACAGTTTGTTAGGAGTTTAAACGGCTTTAGAGATTCAATTTGAAATATCAGTTGTTCTGCGGATTTACTTTTCAATTTCTCAGTAGAACATAATCCAACTATCTACAGCCAATTGAGATCAATGAAAACTACTTGCATCAACATACTATTGTCTGTTTAAGCTTAGGATCACTTATCATTGTTTGTACACGATGATGAGTGATGGACACTAAGATGCATTGTCATCCTAATATTTTATTGACTCTGACATGCTTCACAATTGAGAATTATTTATGGTATTTCAATAATTGAAACTCTTTCATGCCATATATCTGATTCACAAATGAAAAAGGTGGAGGAGTTTTGGGTTTAAATTTCCTTGAATGCAAAGCTGCACCATTAACAATTACCAACATATGATTGACAGTTTTGGTCATGTATAATTGTTCTCGTAGATGTTTGTGTTTTAGATTATACGTTGATCTAGTACATGCTGTCTTTTCTTGTCCTTTATTTTGGTTCGTTATAGTTATGGTGTGAGTTAAGTAAGGCTGCGTACTACTAGGTCTCTCTAGACCTTGCGCCTTATACTAGGTGTTATTATTGTTATTGTTGTTACAGTTATGGTGTGATTGATGATAGGGAGAGTTAATCAGCTTTTTCATTTTGCTTTATGCAAAATTTAAATTGTCCAAACCCTTAACTTTTTTGCTGCAGCGCTCTGGGGCCAAGTTCCCTTCATCGAGCCGTGTACCCAGTACTCACATCATATTCTTCACCAGACAAGCAAGCATATCCGCGTCACTCTTTGAGTCGCGCGGCATTGATCACCAGTGGTAGTCCAATATTCTTCCTAGATGCATTTACCACTCTAATTGTGTTCTACTCCTCCACAGCCGACCCTTCACTCTCTTTCCCTCCTCCTCAAGACTGTAAGATTTTTTCTTATTTTTAACTATACTTTGGTGATGAAAAATTAGAACCTCAGGAAAAAATGTGCTCCATATTACTGGTTTTGAATCAAGATGTCTATTTGTCAGGTTTATTGAGGAATACAATTAACAAATTAAAGCAAGATAGGAGCATCACCCCTAAACTTATTTTTATCCGAGGGGGACAGGATGATGCCTCCATTTTTGAGAGCTATCTGATCGAGGAACAGGATGTTGATGGTAGTGGCTTGACTAGTGTCATGGGTTTTGTTTCTTTCCTTGAAGATGTCACTCAGGGTGTGCTGGAATACATGAAATAGAAGACTGGTTACAAGTTAGCAAGTACGGGTTGAAGAACTTGCCATAAATTCATAGTGTTTCTGTTGATCAGAAGTTGGACGTTACCTCAGGCATTACTGTTTTTAGCCATCACAATTGAAGGTTCTCCACCATTTGCAGATTCAAGTGAAGGATCAGTGTACCAACTTTAATCATTCTCCTCGTAACGAGTTCCATACAGCTTACGCATGGGAAGATTTTCTCTTTTTAAAACAATGCTGTAGGAGGTTGAATTATGCCCGTGGTTTTGGGTAGATGAGATATGCCTGTTATTTTGTTTAGAACTTTGATACAGGTAGTCAAAAGAGTTGTTTTCATAGAAGTTCTTGTTTTTTCTTTTTCTTTTTCATACAAGAATCAAAACTAACAGTTTGCTGAGAAACATTTAATTTATTGTTACGTCGCCATATTTTTTGAGGATTTCAGTAACTTTCAGAGAAATATAGTTCCTTAAGGTCTCTCTTGAATGTGCTCATTCTATGTTTACTGTGTGCGCTAATTGTTTCTTCTGCCAGATCAAGGTAACTACTTATTTTTCTGATCAGACAAGACTGAGCTTGGTTTGCTGGATTCTTTCAACTTTTCTGTAGAACAAGAAATGAACATATGAAGGGGCAGACTTTGCACATTTCACCATATACAAAAGGGGTTAGTTATCGAAAGTTAAAAAGTTCTACAAACCCTTGAGAGCATTAAAATGCAAGGCATTTGTTGTTATTAAAGTTTGAGGAATCTGTGGACAGTAGATTGAATGTCAATGTATAACCTCGAGTGTGATGTCAAGATTCGACAATCTGAAAATATCCAAAAGAAATCAAATGAGAATTGCTTATGGCTTGTCTTGTCGTTTTTTAGATTTGTCTGTTGTTAATGAGAGGAGGCTAACGAGACTTCAGGGACAATCCCTTCCTGAACGCTATCTCCTATGTGGTAAAATCGCATCTCAAGGAACGTACAGTAATATTTTGCAATGTGAACTCTGGACTTGGGTTGCCACTGCCAGGCACAAAAAGTATGCGACAAGAATGTGTAATGATTATCCTAAATTATTGCAGACCTGGAATCCACGACAGACAACTGCACAACTTGAACTCTTAAGAGATAAAGAAAACCGCATCTGCATCATATCATTGTACTCACGCACATTGCTCGGTCCAAAATCTGTTTTCTTCCCACGAAATTTGAAGTTTAAGGGGGCATTCCATGATTCTTAGAGGACAATGAATGTTAAATGAAGCGCCAAGTTGATAGCTTTGTGGAGCTCCCCCCCTGCTTACACAATGGTGGAGGCCCCCTAAAGATCTAAGCATGCGAGAAGGTTTGTTTTTATGCATATTTGTTTACATTTTCTTTGCTACAAAGAACATCACAAACATTATAACATCTGTTGAGTTTTTGTCAGCCTTCTCTTCTGAACGAAGATACAAGAGGGGATATGCCTGGCCCACATTAGTTGTGGTGGAAACAAGTACAATCACTCACTTTTAATAGCTTGGTGAATGTGGCGAACAAAAACGAAGGAAGCACAGAAACTGATTGTACCAAGCATCAGGAAAAAAGCGTAGCACATGCAAGCATTATAGGCGATGAAGATTGACAGTTGTAGGAGTCCACTCATACTCGAACGAGTAAAGAAAATAATGCCATAGACAAACATAAATATGGATGGTGCAGCTCCCCGCAAAACAGAGCTGCATCAAATGGAAACAAAGTGGTTATCAAGACTTTGCCCAACCACAGTAACATGTGATCTCATAATAGAATTAACTGAATCTGCTATGGATAGATCTACTAACGAATCAAAGAAGGAGAATGTACATAAAGCCTCAAAGATAAAACAAGAAAGTGCGTTAGAAAATTGTGGTCTGCTGTAAAGCTTCCCATAATCATTAACTCGGTCATGCAAATGCTTTGATAATACACTGTCAGAGCCTGATAATAGTATGGGCATAAGAATCACACTTTATCTTAGACAAAGGCCAAGAAAGACGCACCCAGGATTCTCACAACAATGCAGATGTAAATTTCAGAATATATGCAGTTCATAAAATTCGCAAATAGGCATACCTCCACCACCACTTCTGGTTCTCCATGGAAAGCTGAATACATGTCATTCCAACTCCCAATATCGCTGTAATTAAGACTAGGATGATGAAAGTTCCAAATAGAATGATGGGAAGAGTGTATAGTCTCTGGCCCCACAAACTTGAATATGATTGGTGTAGCTCAAGGACAGTGGCACTAAAAGGTAAAAGACCCCCAAGAAACATTTGACAAGGTGTCTTCGAATACCATCTTAATAGTGAAATTTCTCTGAGGTACCTTTTTGCAGTAGATGGTGCCTGGAATTCATGACGGAAACGATAGCCAATCACCCCACCCAAGGCAAGCAATGGAACATACAAAAGGGTGTACATGAGAAGAATCAAAAGAATTGTGCCGAAAGGAAGAGCAGCAGTCAGACCATAAGATGCAGATACTATGTTCAAAATGGATAGTACCACAAATACTGGGCCCGGGAACAAAATACCAGTCAAAAGAACACTCCTTTCCTGCAAAGTAATATTGAATGTGTCAGGATATATGAGTTAAATGCTAAATAAGCAAACAGCAGATTATATTGCTTAGAGTTGAGAATGTTAGTCATAGGTATCCACACCCATTTCTGATAAATAAAGTTTATCAATATATTTTCTTAATTAGCTTTGGGATCATATGGCGGTAGCATGCATATTCCAGGCATTAAAATGCTTACCAGGCTGAAGTCCAGCTTTTTAACAGCAAAAGCAAACATACATATGAAGAAAATTGTCAACAAAATTGAAGTTTTGCTTACCCATCCAGTTTTTGACGAAATAACTATGAAAGGAAGCAGCAGTATACCCCCCAACTGCAGATGTAAGGCCATAAAGAAGGACAAGAGAAGTGCATAATGCTCCTCGGTTGAAGGGGTAAAGCACGCCAACAAGAGTCAAGACAAATAGAAGACAGACACTTGGAATTTAGAATATAAACTAATGTTAGAAATATGAGATTTGAATCCAGAAACCACATTATTGGTGCCATAAATAGATGAAGGTGCTTAGCTTTATAAATTCAGAATGGAAACCTTTAAACTAAGTTAACATTATCTTCTTACACCAGATAGTTCATGACCCAAAACCAATATGAAAAGTAGACAGAAATTGATAACAATAATAATGTCCCTGTTGAAATCCCGCTGAGATGTTGTAGACAGAAATTGATAATAGAGAACATATTCATTTTATTCAATCAATTTGGCATCAAAGCTTAAAAATCATAGAATAAACATGACTGAATAGTACAAAAAGGCTTGTTCCAGAATCAAAATGGTAGATTTTAAAGGAATTCACACTGATGCTTGTCAACAAGAATAAATAAATTTGCCATTAGAAGTTACAAGAAAACTACGGAAGAATTACACATCAAGATGTATAAGATGAGTTCCCATAAAGTGTAAACTTTTTGATGATTAAAATCTAGGGTGGTTGATAAATTGTAGCCATGGGACATGCCAAACAGATAATATAGAGAAAAATAACGTGCCCATGGAACTTACCATGTTAGCAACTGAGCACCGGTACCCATGACAGCAGCAAACAATGACAGTTTTTGAGGATATATAAAAACATCACCATGAATATATTTCCAACCAACATCCTTATCTTCTTCATCTCCATTAGAATAACTGCACTAAGCACACAAATAACAAGGTCAACATTACTTACACAAAGGTAAATTCAAGTGAAAACAAAACTATTGAGAAGTGAATTACCTTCCCAGATCATTCTTAAGATGCCGCATGAAAATCACAATAAAAAATACCATCAAAAGTATGGTAATGACAATTGAATTAACAAATGAGAACCAATGAATTTTTTGGTGCAGAGGATGGAATGCAGTCTTCAAATATCTGTCCATCCTGCTCTGAGCAGTGGAAGTTGCATTCCATAGCACTGAATATGTGAACTTTACACCCATATCATCATCTTCTGATATATCAACAGTATGATTTGGATCACCAAGAGCGTTTATCTCTATTATACTGTTGCCATTATAAAGAACATGAAAATGCACGTGGGTGAACAGATAATACTTGAAGTTTTTCTCACTTCCCATCCAACTTAGGTCCTCAATCTTTCCAATAAAACCCCAGAACGGAAGATCATCGTAATGCATTTGGAAGTAGTAATCATTTAGAACGGCAACCCTGAACTTTGCAACATCATCACCTCTAAGCTTCTTCACACAGAGGATCTCCCAGGCTTTATCCTTTCGAAATTTCAAGTCATACAAAGTACCCATTAAACGATCACCATTTAACACTTCACCAAGCGTCTCCTTTTTCGAAATAATATGATCTGAAAGGCGAAAGCCACCATAAAAAACTTAACCACTTCAAAACTCCCAAAAATAAAAAGACTTCTACTCAAAAGGGCATTAATTATATCAGGAGATAAACAAAGTTAAACGCAGTTCATTGTATTGTACCTAAAGTCTAACCTGGGCAGCAGAAGGGGAGGTCGCAATATGGGTACGTCTCACTGCAACGCAAAGGATGAACAAGCCTTATAGCAAATACTGAATATGTTTCCAAAGCACTCTTATATTGAGAAAAGGTAATAGATTCATTAAGATGCAGAACCTGGGATTGTGCAAAGGACCGACTTTGTTGACGAAGAGAGGGACATCATCGCCTACACTGTAGCCGTGGCCGGAAGGTAAAGCTTTACTCGACCTGACAGAGAACAGAAAAACTGCAAAGAGTACTGGGAAATGCCGACTCATTTGAAGAGGTTGAATCAGAAAGGCGTACAAAACAGAATTCTCAGAAGCCTAAGTAGAAAGTCTTCGTCCTCTGGCACTGTCTCTTGGAGTTTGACCTCACATCATAGAAAATATTGAATTGTTATTTTAAAAATATGAAAAATTACGTTAATAAATGTCAAAAAAATAACGTTAATATGACATTAAGAGTTGTATAATTGATATTATGTAATGTTAAATTACATTTTTTATTAAAATAATCAGAAAGAGTCTATTTAAGATTATAAATATAATATTATTTACAATATATATTTTAAAATAAATGCAAAGAACAATTAATTAAGGGTAATATAAGCTACCACAAGTACTTATAAACATGAATAAAAACAATAACAACACTCAGTAGAAATTTTGATAAAACATAGAGTCTGAGAAGGTCTAATAGTACGCACAACCTTATACTATGTTTGGTTGAGAGTTTATTAATGGAATGAAATTAAATGTAATATTATTTTATCGTTTGGAAGAAGGGTTTATAATGAAATGAAATAAAATAGGATAAAAGAGGATAATTTCATATTACATCTCATTCCATCATAAACAGTAAAAATGATAAATTTCCGATTTGGGAGGTTTAGGATAAAATTTAAAATGATAAACAACTTTTTACTATATTATATTATAAATCCTTCTTTCAAACAACATTTCACTATTTTATATTATGAACTCTTCCATTATTCGAAACAATAATTTGCTAATATTACATCTATTTACATTCCATTCCATTATAAATCATTTCATTCAATTACGAAACTTACCAAACATAACCTTACCCTTAACTAATAGAGAGATTGTTTTCAATTGATCTACATAAATAAATGAAATAAAACACAGATAGGAGATTATTCAAAATATAATATATTATAATTTATCAAGAGATTTATTCCAATTATATCCTATTCTAAATCAATTTTTATAATTTTTGTGTCCTATTCTTAAAATTTTAATAGAGTTTAATTAAATAGTATAATTTTGTTATGTATGTCCAAAATTACTTTAAAAACTTTTGATAAATTAATTTATTGTCTTTTTTGTATTAGAATTTTGGTACCCTATGGTTTATATTTAAAATTTAATTAGAATAATATAAAAATCACTATATACGTAAGTTAAAATGTTTAAATATTTTCATATCACATCATTAAAATTAAAATGCAAGCCCTTATGAGTTTTCCATAATAAGTTAAAAAGATTAATTTGTTTAGTGTTTTTAATAGGTTAGCTAAAGATACCTAGAACAATACACAGTCTGTAATACTATGTCTTAGATGACCACCGCCTCTTCAAGCCCGGCCTTAAGGAAAAGGCTAAGCTCACAACTTTAAAGGCCTATAAACAACACCATTAGGTTATTTCTAAGATAACACCGGTGAAAAGTACATTTTAATTTCAACATTTACAATAAATATAACTTAAAGTTTTGAATTGTTCAAATTAAACCTTAATATTTTGAAAAATTTTAGAACCTATATGGGCAAAACATTTGATGACATTAACTCCTTTTCAGTTAAACGTCATGTCAATACTAATATAATATTATTTTTATATATTTTTAATAAAAAGTGAGCCAATTAATCAAAAAGTGGATCTTACAGTTACATCACACAGTAGCGGGACTACTGTTTATGCTTTGTAGCATATTAGGTATAAGTAGAACTTTGCAACATATTAGATATATTTGCCAGGTTTTTTCTTAAAAACTTTGTCTTCTAAATTTGCATCATTTAATGAAGATATGTAACTTATTTTTCCTAAAGTTGTTATTATTCTATTTTAATTATTTATTATTACTTTATTGCAAGTTTTTTTAATGTATTTAGTTATTTTATTACATCTTTTATGTTTATTTGACTTTTTTGTAAAATCTTCTTGTCACATTTACATGTAGGTCTATCAGAAACAACCTCTATGCTAAGTAGAGATAAGATTGCGTGCTATCAGACTTTCTCAAATCCCGCATTTGTGTGAAATTCAACTGGGTGTTGATGATGATGATGATGACGACGACGACGAGGTCTTACTTGATATGTGATAGTGTGATCCACTTTTTATTTAAAAATTAAAAAATACTAGGTTAGCATTGACATGGCGCTTAACTTAAGGAGAGTTAACTCTGTTAAAATTTCATCAATTTAGGGTGTATTTTGAAAACATAAGGATTCAAATTGAATGCTCTGAAACGTTATTGTCTGTTATATATTTTGTTGTAAGCGTTAAGGTTTAAAACTCTCTTTTAGCCGAAAAGATAAGATGGATCACTACAAGGAAAATAGGAATTGGCGACGAAAAACCAATCGTTGCAAATTACTGACGATTTTTATTAGTCTATCAAAAAATTTGTAAGGAAAAAATAATTTAGCGACAGAACAATACTGTCGACAATTAAGGCGAAAATTGATGGCGGAATAATGAAGTTTTGACTTTTCCGACGGAATATTAGCCGCGGAAAATTTCGTCAGTAAATTTCCAACCTATACGTCGTTGTCTGGTTGTGGTGCGTTGTCGTCGGCGTTGTCGTCAGTTGGTGGTGCGTCAGAAACTTGTCTTCTTCTCCCACCGTTGTTGCATTTTCGTGGAGGTATAAAGTTTCAACGTGGTTTGATTTGAGTATGTTTGAGTATTTTGTGAATGAATAAGAACATTTAAGATTGAAATGTTAGTGTTAGAAGGTTCAGTTTTCAAATTTTCTTGTGAAGTTGGGATGATTTGTTGATACATATTAGGTGTTTGATAAAATGCCTCTTGTTTGAAAAATTTGTTAATGTGTGAAGAAGAAGTTGATTTGTATCAGAGAATGAGTTAATGGGTGAGCCTATTTGATGATTTAGCCTTATTTGATGATTAAGAATAATGTATCAATTAATATTTTTTAGTGTTTAGCCTTATTTGATGATTTTATTCTTACTTTTATAATTTTAGATAAATTAAAGCTTGCTTTAGTTTTTGTTTGTTGACTTATCTTTTTGGGCGTCCCAATTTCTTTTGAAATTTGTCTTTGAATTCTTTGTGTTTTCATGAATCATTTATTTAGATTGAATTGCAATAGGAAAACATGCATGAATGGTCGAGATCTTCCCTACTAAATATTGATTAATTGTTTATGATGATTGATTTTTGAAAAATGAAATATGATCGAATACATGTTATTTGAAATTGTGAGCTTTTAAGCTTATAAGCATTCAAATTTTATGCTCCATTTTCTAAATTGAGTGATTGTCACAAAGTTTGATACTTCTACAACTTGGTTTTTTACGCATGTTGAGAACATATCATTGGACTAGCTAGATACATTAAAATAATAAGGGAATTTAGGCTAACCATTTTGAATTCTTGAAAAGCCTTGTAGTTTCGATCTCCTTTAGCTAAAAAATTTAAGCCTTAGCCTACTTTTTCTTGCATATGAACCACAATACAAGCTACATTTATTATTTTTTATTGATTTTCCTTATAATTCTGATTCATTAAATGATTATATGAGTATGTTTGCATGAGATCCAAATTATCATTATGTGAATTATTATAAAGTGATGCAGGTTGCATATGTGAATGTTCTTAACATAATTTTGAGAGTCTTTAACTTGTATTTTGAGTATTTTTATATGCTTTGGTACTTAGTGTAGTTAGTCCCTGTAAGTACCTAATTATTCATTTAATTTACCCTTTGAAAACCACCCCAATGAGTGAAAATGATGTTATGTTATCAAGTTTTGAGACCATACCTGTAATGTTATCAAGTTTTGTACTATGTATAAAAGTTATAGATCTATTAACTCCAATTATGCTTTATGTAACATTTTATTGATTTCCTAGAAAGTCATCACTCTTTTCACAAAATCCACATCCTTTTATTTCCAAGAAACAATATAACCATTTGTTGATAAAATATGGTCAATTGAGTTATTGGGCTCTAGCTTAGAAAGCCTCTCTTAAACGAAACATTTCTATTGTTTCCTTTATTATGAATCTCCATTGAATATGGAATTTTCATCAATTTGTAGGTTAGACATATAGATATAATGTTGTCAATACCCTTACTAAAACTTTAAGTCATAGTAATAGAATTATTATTCTCCTTTATTTTTGTCTAAATGAAATTGCTTCGTCTAAATTTATATGCATCTACTTTATTAATATAAAATGGTTAGTATCTCTCTTATAAGTTTCACCAGGGGACACATTTTTCCAACCTTATTGTTATAAGATTTACCCATCAAGATGTTTCTTTCATTTATCTTGTCATCTCATAATTGCTCCTACCTTGCTCATTATACTTGAATTTCATGGTTCTTCACCATTATCCCTTCTTCTAGGCTTTTTAGGTCTTCTAGGCTTCTTATTGAGAAAAGGAGGTAATATGAGCTACAATTTTTTAGTCTTTGGTCCAAAAATTTTCACGTTTTATAAGCTGTGCTCAATACGTTTTATATGATTGTTTTAATATTTCCCGCTTTCTAAACTGTTAATAATTTTGTTCTTGATTGTAGGAACTCATTTATTGGCAGTATTTCTATTTCGAACGAGATTGAAGAGAAGCTTTAGTAGGTATTCAAATGACATTTATTTCCTTATATTTTTGACAATATCAACAATGAATTTGCACACATTTTAATTGAAATTGTATCAGTTTTTATATTTTTCATTCTAGCTTCGTCATCATCTTCTTTCACGTACTTCAAGAAGATCCTTTTGCGTGTCAGTTGAGGTAAGTGAATTTGCTTTTTAATACGTTTTTTTGAACTTGGTTTAATTTGGGTTTTTGTTTGCAGTTTGAACTTCCCATCTGAATTTATTACATGGCTGATTTAATTTGGCTTTCACGAACTAAAACTTGTTTATGGTATGAACTTCGGTTTATCAATGAATTAACATAGGATGAATTTGACTTATACTATTGTTCCAATTACCTTAATTATGTCAATCTGTTATTTCATTGATGCTCTCTGAAATGATTTTGTTTTGTTTATTTTTCATGTGCAAATTTTTACATCGCAGTTTTTTTAATTTTATATGTTAAACTAATTTGTTAAAATAAGTATTCATATTTTTATGAATACTTATTATATTTGACACTAATACATATTTAATATCCGTTAAATATCAAACTTTTAACATTAATTCTCTTCTAACATATATGATTACAAACATATATGTTCGATCTTCATTTTAAAAAAAATTTAGATCTCAACCCATAAACCTTAACCCATAACCCATGATGGAGCTCCCGTAAGGCTTATCGGTGAAAAATACTAGGAGCTTAGGAGTCAGAACATTTACTTGTCCTCTTTATTAACAAATCTTATCTTAGATGTTTTGTAATCTTTGTTGAACATGAATGATACTAACTATGGATTCACTGTTTTATATTAACAGTTTTCCAGAAATGAGTAATGTTGGTAGATCTAAGATGTAGAGACGATTAACACCTGATGGTTTCATTAATCCTGAATTTGTTGAGAGAGTTGAAGCTTTTATTCATTATGCATGCTCTCAACCTGCATATATGGATGAACCAAAGATCAGATGTCTATGTAAAAAGTGCAAACACAAATGTTTCCTTCCTATTGATGAAGTTAATGGGCATTTGCTGAGAAAAGGGTCTGTACCCAATTATTTTGAGTGGACACGACATGGGAAACCGTTGTTTTGTAGCACCTCAAGGGATAATGAAGCACAATCGTCTATCAACTTAAATGAGTTTGAGGGGGAGATTGGATTTAGAACAAATTATGTGGATGGAACTGAAAATCCGTACATGTAAATGCTTTATGATGCAACCGGTTATACTTTTGAGGAAAATAGGGAAAATCTTGAAGAAGAACCTAACCCACTTTCAAAACAGTTTTTTGATTTACTACAGTTAGCTGACCAAGAATTATGGCCAAATTGTGAGACAATGACCCAATTTTCTTCAATTGCTCGAATATTGAACATAAAGTTTGAAGGGCATATTTTGGACCATAGTTTTGATAAAATTCTTGAATGGTATAATGAATCATTGCATCCTGATCATACAATGGTTGATAGTTTTTACAATATGAATAAACTTATTAGAGGTCTTGGTTTGCCTGTTGAAAAGATTGATTGTTGCAAATTCAGATGTATATTGTATTGGGGAGATGATGTGGAATTATAAGAGTGCAAATTTTATGGTCAAGCTAGGTTCAAGCATAGAAAGCGTTCTATGAAACAGAAATTAGTACCCTGGAAGAGGATATATTATTTTCCGCTAACTTTGAGACTTCAAAGACTATATGCTTTTGATGTTACTGCATCTCACATGAGATGGCATGATGAACACGAACAGGAAGATGAAATAATGAGTCATCCATAAGATGAATTGGCATGGAAACATTTCAATGACACCCATCTTGAGTTTGCAGCTGAGTCAAAATAATAGGTTGGGATTGTCGACAGATGGATTCCGTCCTTTTGGTCAATCCGGCCAGCAATATTCATTATGGCCAATCATAATTACTCCTTATAATTTGCCTCCATGGATGTGTATGAAAGACACATATATATTATTGACAGTGATTGTGCCAGGGCTTACAAATCCGAAGCATAAAATTGATGTATTCTTACAACCATTGATATCTGAATTGTAACATCTTTAGGAATATGGTGTTCAAACATATGATGTGTCTTTGAAACAGAATTTTAGGTTGAGAGTGACCTTGATGTGGACCATTAGTGATTTTTCGGCATATGCCATGTTGTCTGGATGGAGCACTACTGGAAAATTGGCTTGTGCTTATTGTGACAATAATTCTGATGCATTTTATCTTCCAAATGGGGGCAAAATATGTTGGTTTGATAATTACAGGAAATTTCTTCCTCTAGATCATCCATTTAGACGAAATAAACAAAAGTTCATTAAGAATAGGCTAGTAAGAACACCTCCTCCCCCTCACAAAACTGGTGAAGAGATTTTGCAGGAGGATGAGGAGTTAGGCTTGTTGAAAGTTATAGAATTTGAAGCTAATGAAGTAAATACAACTATTAGTAAAAACTTTGGTTGGAGAAAACGAAGGCCATTGCATCTATGAATTGTTAAGTTGATGCATTCATGTTTTGGAACCTATGGGTTTATGGCTGAAAGCCTAAAAATCATACGTTTTGCAAATTGCGGGTTTGACTACAGCAAGAAAAGAA
>JANIJF010000210.1:7325360-7338209 GCA_024520955.1 Erythroxylum bequaertii | reverse complement strand
ATAAATTAATTAAAATATAATTCATTCATTAATTAAAATATTGTAATTAATTAAAATATAATTCATTCATTAATTACAATATTGGAATTAATTAATTAATTAAAATATAAATAAATAATTACAATATTATTATTATTATTTATTTGCATTATAATTAATATATTGTAATTAATTAATTATACTATAATCAATTTTTATTTCTCATTATTTTTTACAAACCAACCATTATCAATGGTAATGGTTCATGCTTTGAAACTCGGACCGGATCGACCGGTGACCGGTCGGCTATCCGGTTCGGGTCACCCCTAAAAATCGGCCCCTAATTGAACCAGTGGGAACTAGTAAAAATCGGTCAATTGACCGGTCGAACCGGTTCGACCACTGGTTCAATAAATTTTTTTATTTTTTTATTTTAAATATTGTTTAATATTATTTGGTATATTTTTTTATTTTTAAATATTACTAATATTATATATAATTAATATAATTATTGCGCAATTATGACATCACACCGGTTCGACGTTCGGTTCGGGTTTCAAAACCTTGGTAATGGTAATCATTCCTTCTTCTTGACCAACCATCATAATTATAGTGATAATATTCATTCTTATTTTTTACTATATTTATTTTCATTCTTATTATTATTCTTCTATGAAAACCAACCGTCACTTATTAGACAAGACTTCTCGTTTTGTGAAATTTAGAAAGAATCATTAATGTATGCTTTTTTTTGTATTTTTTTTCAAAAGGACAATTTGAACATACAACCTTTTAGTAACAAAAGAGCAACTTTTATCAGCTCTCTCTCGTGTCCTAAATCACATATTGACCTAAATGGTGTCCTAACTTTGCAAAGTTGAGAGTAGGATTCATACTCTCAAACATGAGCGAGCTTCAAATAGTATCCAACTTAAAAAAATTATAAGAAGATTTAGCACAAGTGTTTCCCATATCATATTCAACAGCTTCAAATTATTCATAAATAACAAGACTATAATTTAATCTTGCTCAATTAAAATTATAATTTTTATTTAAACATTGAAACCTTAATTTTTTATGTTTAATATTTAATATATGTTTCTTTTTAGTTATGGAGGACAGAGATATTTTTTTGTGATTTTCAAATATACTATTAATTTAATTCTTAATTCTTGATAATTAATATATTAGTTTTAGTTTTTTTATTAAGATCCGTTGTTTGTGCAAAACTAAATACAATATTAATAATCAGATTACCAATATGATTAGTTTAATACCAACTTGCTTAAACAGCTAGATAGCCTCCACGGAAGCAATTAACTATATCTAACACATTGTCCAATACTCATATATTTGAGCACAATTTACACGTGCGTGACATCATATTCTTCTTGTTGTAAGATAGCTCATGGCCGGCCCAGCTAATTCTTGGCTTGGCGGTACAAGAAATCACAAATCGTCGCGTTTGACTTTGCTCTGTTTACGTTGGAAGTTCTTGATTAATGTGATATCCATGCCGCATGATCAAATGTGTAGGAACCGATTTGATTTAATATGTAATAATTAATTTGATGGATTTAATTAAAAAAATTTAAACTATTAAGATATTTTATTTATTTTTAATTTTTTAGTTTAATTTATAATAATAATTTTTGTTATTAAAAATTATTTAATTTATTAATTAACAATCAATTTTTATAAATTAATAACTTCTAATAAACTAAAATAAACCGATTAAAATCTTTTTAATTAAACTACAAATTATTCAATAAATAACAACAATCTTTTTAAATTATATTTTAAATTATTTAATTTTATTCAATTTTAGCCGATTTAATGATATTCTAACACTGGATGACTATTTAAATCTTAAACTTCTTATTTTATTGATTTAATTTCCGGTTTAGTTTTTAAAATATGGTTAGTTATAATCATTAATTTAATGAATGTTGTTTAATGCCTTAATGCATTCAGAACTCTTAATGCTGCTTATCTTTTTAGTTAAATTTGAAGTTTAATGTTATGTGTTTTTGTAATAATTATTCGTACCAATTGAAGATAATCGATACAATCTCAATGCGTTAATATTGGTTAAAGAAGAGCAGGGCATCAAAATACTATCTGATTAGACCTGATTAATTTTTATTTTTATGTGCTAATTTTATATATTAAATTAAGTTTAACTGAACTTATTTACATGCACTTTAATCTGGAAAACTTTATTTTAAACTATTTTTAAGGTTTAAATTTATTTAATCATTTATTTCAAAGAAAATGGAATGAATTTGTTATTATGATTTCTTCATAAATATTGTATGAATTTAATTAACTTAATTAAATTATTGTTAAATTTTATTAAAATTTTAATTATTATCAATAATACAAATATGCTTACATTTTTTATTTAAAAACATAAATTGAAATTAGCCATGACAATCCTGCTCAAGCCGGACTAGGCCTGCTCGAAGTCAATAGGGTAGTTCAGGGCTATCCAAGTCTGCCCAGCCCGTTTCCCGATTGAGAGTAACAAAACGATGTCATTTGGTCAAAGTTAAGTCGAGCCTGAAATCTCGACGAGTGGGTTGATTGAGAGAGACAAAACAATGTCTTTTTTTTAATCAGGCTAGCCATGAGTTGACAATCTAAGCCCAGTCGGGCCACGAGCAAGGCCCGACCTTACCTATTGTTATCCCTAATTGAAATTAATAAATAAGAATTTACCAAAAAAAGAAGAAGAAGGGTAACCAAATACTCTTTTAATCGATACGTAAATAACTTTCTGAATCTGAATGATTGGTGGATTGGGTTGGGTAAGAGAAATCTCATGCCCTTCTTAACCATAGTAGATAAGCGATAATAGTGGTCTGCGATTCGATCACTATCAAGAGCTGAACGTTAATGACGTATTTCATCGACGAAAGTTTTCAATAATAACAACATAAAAATAAAAAGGTTATAATAACAAGTTTTTCGATTACTATCAATGCTACATTTTGTAGTATAATGTTTAGGAGTTTGTAAATGGCGTAAATGGCAAAAAGTAAAATAGAGGAGAAAAGAAGAAAGTTTTCTCACGTATATTTCCTTTTCATTGAACATCTTTATATACAATAGAATTAAAAGGAATATATTATGTTACGTGGTTGAAACAAATTGGTTATAACAAACTTGTTGACGTGCGTTTTCTCTAACAATGCAGGACGTTTTCTCTAATATACACTACAAGCTGGAAAATGTTGGCTGAAAGAAGAAGACAACATTCCTAGCTTGAGTAGAAGCTGCCAATGCTAAATAGTAGGAAGGATTTCAGTGAGAACATCAGTAACTTGACATTTTGTGGGTAAATAGGTGAGTTGTAACACTCCTTCCATGATTCTATCACATGTGAAGTGACAATCCAACTCTTTATGCTTAGTTCTCACGTGAAAAATTGGATTTTTAGCTATGTGCAGGGCACTTTGATTGTCACAATGTCAGAGAATAGGCTTAAGATTCAGGATATCGAATTCCCCCAAAAGCCTTACAAGCCATGTAATTTTAGAGGCAGCCTGTAACCTAGCTCCATATTCAACCTTTGCAGATGATTTAGAGAAAGTACTTTGCTTCTCGCTATTCCAACTAATAGGAGATTGACCAAGTTGAACTACATAACCAATGATAGAGCGTCGAGAGGTAGGGCAACAATCTGAATATATAAAACTTGAAGTTTGAGTTGAGTATTAGCTTTTAACAGAATACCTTGACCGGTGTACCTTTAATGTACTTTAGAACATGTTCCAAGGTCTGCAAATGTGGTATTCGAGGTTGTTGCATAAACTGACTCAACGTTTGAATAACATATGTAAGATCTAGTCTAGTATGAGTGAGATAAACTGAGTTTCCCAATAAGCATCCTATAATAACTAGGATCAGGCAAGAGCTCTCTAACATCAGCAGCCAGATGACGATTAGCAGGTAAGGGGTGGATATACTTTTATCATTAAGAATTCCAACTTCCGATAATATTTCAATAGTAAATTTCTTTTGAGTGACAGTAATACCATGAGAAGTATAGCCAAATTGAAAACCTAATAAATAATATAATTTGCGTCGGTCTTTGATACTAAATGTTAAATAAAGATATTGTCTTAGAGCCTGAATTTCAGCAAGTTTAGAGCCAGCCACCAAGATGCCATCAACATAAATAGCTAAAATGGTAAGATCAGAACCATATTTCTTTAGAAATAAGGAGTAATTATTCTTAGATTGAATATATCCTAGCTATCGAAAAGAGATAAACAGTTTAACAAACCACTACCTTGATGCTTGCTTAAGGTCATAAATGAATAGTTGGAGTTTGCAAAGACAGTTTAGCAAACCACTACCTTGATGCTTGCTTTAAGGCCATAAAGGAATTTTTTGAGTTTGCAAACCTTGCTATGATGATTATCTATACCCTTGGGCATTTTCATGTAAAATTATTCTCCTAAGTCACCGTGTAAAAAAGCATTATTGATATCAAGTTGAAACAAGTCCTAATTTTTATGAGCTATCAAAGCAATGATAGTTCTGACGGTAGTCATCTTGACTAAAGGAGAAAGGGTCTCCTGAAAATCAATACCAACCTTTTTTTAATAGCCTTTAATAACTAATCTAGCTTTAAGTCTCTCCATTGTCCCATCGAAATTTAACTTGGTCTTATAAACCCACTTACAGGGTATAGCCCTTTTTCCAAGAGAGGGATTAGTCACATCCCAAGTATAGTTGACCTGTAAAGCCTTAATCTCTTTCTTCATTGCTAAAACCCAATTTTGATTAGTGGAAGCCTCTTGATAGGAGCAAGGTTTACTGCCAATAGTGAGTTTGGAGATATGAGCTTAGTGAGGGAGAGGTAGGTGATGAAATTGGACTAAATTGCACCAATGATAGGGAATGGTGCTACTTTTAGTATAAGAGCATATATGTCCTGAAAATAAGTGGGAGATTTATGAACTCTAGTTGGTCTTTTGAGAGGAGGGAACTATTCTATAAGAGAAGTAGAAGGAATAAAGTGGTTTAAGGGAGTAGAGGTAATATCATGATGAGATAAGGAATAAGAGAAGTCATTAGAAGAAAAAGAAAGAAGGGAAAATCTATATCAAAGGTGGGAGTAGGTAGAACAAAAGGTGAGAAGTTTTTTTATCAAGAATGGAATTATGAAAAGAATAGAGATGTTCATGAAAAACAAAATCCCAAAAGAAATGATTTTACTAGTTATCAAATCAAGCACATTGTAAGCCTTTTTACTAGGACACCCTATGAAACACACAAATGGCCTTTGGCTTCAAATTTAGTTATTTGTTTTGTAGATTTAGCAATAAAACAAAAGCATCCAAAAGATTTAAGATGATCATAAGACGGTGGTTGATGATATAGGAGTTTATAAGGAGATTTGTATTGTAAAATGAGTAATGAAATTTTATTTAGGAGGTATGTGACAATGAGAAGGTATTCACCCCAAAATTGTGTTAGAAGGTTGGCTTGAAAGAAGAGGGATGTAGCTATGTCAACGAAGAGATGTTTATGTTTTCTTCCAACTCTCCCATTTTGATGGGAGTATCTCGACAGGAAGTTTGATGATAATACACTTGTTAGTATAAAATGATTGTGTTTGATTGTCACAAAACTTAAGACCATTATCTGATCTAACAATCTTAAAAATAACAAGAAATTGTGTTTCAATTTAAGCAACAAACGCTTTAAAGATAGGAAAGCATTGCTTTTATGTGATAACAAATAAGCCTATATAGCACGAGAATGATCATCAACAATAGTAAGGAAGCATTTATAGCCATCATGTGTAACACACTGTTATGGACCTTATATGTCTATATGTATGAGTTAAAAAATGCATTTAGCCCTAGAAGAACAAAGAGGAAATGATTGTTGTTAGGAAATATCTACGTTAGATGTTAGGAAACATTTATATTAGGGAGAGTATGATCTCCCTCTTTAGGGTGTGATTTTCTATTTATTCTTAAGATTTCTTTTCCTATGTAATTTCTTCTACATAAATGATATAAGGGTCTTGAGTATCGATCAAGCCCTATGTTTTTCACTTTGTTCTTCACATGGTATCAGAGCCAAACTTCCAAACCTCATAACTTCTTTACTGTAAACCCTAACACTCCCAATATATCCAAAACACTTAGCCCCATTTTCCAAAACCAAAAACCAAATCCACAGAAGCAACTAGGGGGTATTGGCGACCACCAGAGTATCAGAGGTGTCGTCGGAAAACATTCAAACACGTGGGCATCACACGTCGTCGTTCGAAAACCACTGGCAACAACAATTAGATAGGTTAGTTCGACACTGTGTCCTAAATGGAGTTTTGGCCTTACTTTGTGTCAAAACTAACTTGAACATGGATATTTTTTTATAGTAGTAACGTTTTATATATTTCAGAACATCTTAACTGTGTTTTTAGTGTTTGTTTAGCCAGGACATATGTCTAACATAATTGGGAGATGTCAAATTCTAGTAGCAGATCATTGACTGGTGTTCCAACAATGGGTTCCTCAACTTTACAAATCATCAAACAATGATTAGACTCTATGCAATAAACTTTTGAGGTAATTTATAGTTTTTGATATTGTGATTATTTACTTTTTTATTTATGGTATGATTGATGTTGATTATATTAGTACATAATAGGTTCATTTATGTGCCGACACTATATACAAGCGAAAGGTTGACAATCTTGTTAGGAGATTGTTTGATGGATCATAATATCGACCTTAAACTGTCACCATAATAGTAAACAACTGCAACACGAATGATGCTATAATTGAAAATTTGAAGAATAAGATACAGGTTAGGAGCTTGTTGGTTGATGGACGTTTATTCCATATGCTTTGATTTAGGAATATTTTGAATTTGATTGTGAATGATTGGTTAGAGATGATAAAGGAATCAATAGATTCGATTCGAAACAGTGTAGAATATTGGAGTGCAACACCTAAAAGAGTTGAGAAATTTGAAGAAACTAAGCGATAACTATGCATTTCGAATACGAAAATGTTGTTTTTGAATTATCCAACCAGATGGAACCCAACCTTCAAGATGTTGGAGTTGGCAATCCAATATGTTGATGTATTTACCAAAATAAGACAAAAATACTTTTAGTACAATTGCATGCCTATAGAAGACCAATGGGAGTTGGCTAGAGAACTTTGTGCAAAGTTGGAATTATTTTATACTACGATAGAATTGTTCTTGGAAACAAAATATCCAACTTTGCACTATTACTTTAGCACTATATGTGAGATAAAGAAAGCTTTATCTGATTGGATGTTTGATCCCAATGAGGTTATTCAAGTGATGACATAGTAGATGATAAAGAAGCTGAATTCTTATTGGATTGGACATAATGTTGTAGTTACATTTATGTTAGACCTGAGATATAAGATGGAGGGGGTCAATTTTATATATAATGTGTTATATAAAGATCAAGCTCAAGAGCACTTAGATGTCATTAAATAATTTTAGTATGATTTGTTTAATGATTATTAACTTAAAATCGACAAAATTTAGGATGAGGATCATAGTAGTTTAAATTGTTCAACTTTAGCTTCAGTTTTAGGTTCGAGCTCATCTTTTAAGAGCAGTTTGTTATTTTCATTTACAAAATTCATAAAGAAAAATAGGCTAGGACTTCATACAATATGATGAAATTAGATAAATATTTAACAGAAGATTGTGCGACCAAAGTTGAAGGTGTGTAGTTCGATGTATTGTTATGGTGGATGAGTTGGGAAATAATTTTTTGATCATACAACTAATTGAACGAGACTAATTAGCAATTCCATAATTTATTATTACTTTGGAGTCTGCTTTTAGTACTGGTGATTAGGTTATTAGTCATTGTTATGTTTGACTTTATCTTTGTACTGTGGAAGCCCTTATATGTACCTGAAGTCGATTAGATGATGAAGAGATTAAAAGTAAACTCTTTTCTTTTGATATATCAATTTTGATTATTTCTTATATTATCTTACCTTATATTGTTTTTCTAATTTGTATATTTATACAGCTATAGGTACTGATACAGAGGTGACTAGTCATACACATACGTATACCCATCAATCAAGTGGACAATATTTTGATAAAATATTTAATGATGAAGGCATATTTAATTATTCATTAATTATTACAATGTGCTTAATATTCCTTTAATTTTTGTATTATAGTACTAAGTATAACCGTTCTACAGATAGTAAAAGTGATGCAAACTATTGACGATCCTTACAACGATTAACACTTTTTTTTATCTCCACTCTCCATTCTTCACTCTTACAGTCTGATTCCAAGATATTATTTCTTGATTTTATCCTAAATTTTTATAAATTGTGTCATTTTAAAAATTGGATAATCATTTTTGTAATTTATGCCATCAATTAATGAATTTTGTTTCTATTATCAATTAATAGAATTTCTTACTATATATATATATATATATATATATCCTCTTTCATTAATGAAATTAGTGTCATCTTATTTATTTTATCAATATATGTGCGTTTTATATATTCATTCATTATAAAATCTCAATTTTTTAATTCAAGTAATTGAAGTTAATTTCAATTAATTGAAATGATGACGTTATATATAATCATTTTTATTTCTTATAATTCTATCTTCATTAACGAATTTGGTTTCTTCTTATTCGTTTTATCAATATATGTATATTTTATATATTTATTCATTATAAAATTTTAATTTTTATTAATCTTGAAATTCTTAACTTCAATTCCTATAATTGTATTGCTTTCGTTAATGAATTTAGTTTCATTTTATTCATTTTATTAATATATATACATTTTATATATTCATTCATTATAAAATCTCAAATTTTATTAATTAATTAAAATTCATAATTTCAATTAATCAAATTTCTCATATAATATTTTTAATTAAATAAATTTCGATCAAAAATTAAAATAATAAAAAGGTAAGTAGGCTCGAGCCTTGTGCTTGACCTATATGACCCGACTGGGTAGTCTGAACCCAGCCTAACCCACTGTTATCCTTATTTATTACTTTACATAGATATTAACTGTGATAGACATGATTCAATTTGATCAAAAATTGAGATGAATTAAATTTACTAGGCGTTTAGTTTGAGCACGAGATTGACTATGGGTATGGGTATACTAGTAGAAGGGGGTGAGGATGAGTATGAAAAATAAAAAAATGATGTTCGGTTTGTAACTTGAGTTTCTGTATTAATACCAATAATGTTGTTTGGTTTATTGCATTAATGGGAATGAAAGATAATACAAAACTATTTTTATTCTCAATAAAAATGAAAATAATTTGCCTTTCATATGTTTATTGGGGCTATCTCCATATGCTTAAAGAGTTAAAACCATATACGAAAAATTAAATTAAATCATAAAACAATTATAAGAAAGAAAAAAAAGGAGCAGACTGATTTTATGATTCTCGTTCAATCTATAACCATATGCACTTTCACATCATCAAATCATATAGCAGATTGGTTATTCTTTTAATTAAATCATAAAACGAGAATATATAAGAAAAAAAAGGAGCAAAAGCTCCATTTACAATGAAATAAAACCAAGTTCTATCCAGCTCATTTAACATCAAATTAAAACGAAGGATTTCAGAAAATATACTTAGAGGCGCAGAACAAAAAATTCCTTCGTTGATGAGACGTGATAAGGTAGGATGAGAGATCGTAACGAATTGAGAGACGATAAGGAAGTAAAGAGGATTGTAGGGCAAATGCTGGGAATAAAATAGTACAAAATAAACGTGATAAAAACTTAGATTGGAATGAAAACTTGATACCCACCCCCTTGGTGGGTTTAATATATTCTCAAATTTAATGAGATAAATCAATTCCACTAGAATTAAAAACACCAAAGTAAACACTGTTTTTTTACAATTATTTCATTCCTTCATTCCCAAACCCTCAAATTAAACGCCCCCTAAGTCTTATTGTGAGGGCGAGGGTGATTGGTGAAGTTGCTAATGCTCATGCTCTCATTTAACTAAGAGACAATATCTCGAATCAAGTTACATAAAGTTGGAATTCCCTCCCTTTCTCTCAGAAAGATATTCCTAGTTCAACTTATTGATTATTCACGAAATATAACTGTGCTTTTTTGGACTTTGGGCAGAATCTATATGCTAATGCCCTTCATATTTAGTGATGGCATAAGTGAAATATAACTAAAAATGATGCGTTTTTCAAACTTATGCACGGAGCAAACTTATACGGCTTCTGTGATCTATGAGATTGTTGCATTGTGTGTGTGAGAAATGGCAGCAGAAGATGGACAGGTGATCAGTTGCCACTCCGTTCAGGAATGGACTCAATAGTTGGAGAAGAGCAAGGAACTCAGCAAGCTAGTATGATTGTGTTTTTCTTCCTTTCATTGCTGAAGTTTCAGTTTTGGTGATCAAAAAGAAAAAAAACATTCTGTTTTGACTATAACGTTGAGTTGATTGCCTTTTCTTGGTGTGGTTTCTGAAGTTGTTCTGAATTACAGGCCCTGGTTTTTTTTCAGTGTCCAGATAACTGTCTCTCTAGCTTGCCTTGGTCGCTTGGTCATTCCAATTCAGGGTGTTGGTTATGTTCAAAATTTGCCGTTTCTTTTGTTTAGTGATGGATAAAGTTTTTTGGGGTGAGTGCTATAGATGTCTAGTTGGAAACTTCAACTATGAAATAGAAGACGATTTATTTGTATGTGGTGTAAAAGGAAACAACTTTCAGATTCTAGAATGTGGATTCTTTTATTGTGGTTTCTATGGTTACGAGGCTTTTACCGGTTACATTAGGATTTGAGCTTTAGAAGTGTAAGAACTCTATGTGGTATTAGCTATGTTAATGGTTTGCCTCCAATCCTAATTAAAGGTCATGGGATGTACAGAAACTTCTGAAGTTAAAGGTAATGTGTTCTGGGTTTGACCTCTTCTTTTGAAGTTAAAGGTTGTGTGTTCTACGTTTGACCTCTTCTTCTCAAGTTACAGGTAGTGTGCTCTGGGTTTGACCTCTTCTTTGCATTTGCAGTAGGGGATGTTAGGAGAGTGTTGTCCTTTGTTTATCTATTTTGTTTTTTTAAGTCATATTCCAGGTTGGTAAGGATTTTGTACAAACTAAGACTGGGTCCTCCTGGCCATGGTTCCCAAAGCTCGTGGAAGTTTGCTACATAAGATTAGACTTTTTAGTTTTAACATAATGTCCTTGATGATTTCACAGCTTCATGGTGTGGATCATGTCGTATTATTGCACCTGTCATTGTAGAGTTTGCAAAGAATTTGCCCAACGTTATTTTCTTGAAGGTGGACATGGATGAATTGAGGGTATGTAAGATGGTATCTTTTGTTTTTTATTTTTTAGCATTTGCAATTGAATGAAAAACTTGTATATTGTTCCCTACCTCATGTTGAGTATTGTCTCAAAGTCAGAAATGGTAGCTTCTCAAAGTCAGAAAAGGTAACTTGCTTTCAGTAATTGTTGAGTCAGAAATAGTGGCTTATTTTTCGGTGGATTTCGGTGCAGCTGGCCTTCACCCATTAACTTCTCTATAAAAGAGAAGCAGCAACAACGGAAGAATGTGTGTGAGAGAAGAGAGCATAAATTTTCAATAGAAGAAGAGAGCAGAAGTTTCTAGTGTGAGAGAGAGCAAAATATTTCCTAGGGAAGGAGAGAGTAGAAATGTCTAGAGGGAGAGAGAAAAAATAATTATATATATTTTTTTGTTTCCTCTTCTTAGCAGGAGTGTGTGAGCTTGGGTTAATTTGGGTCTTTTGAGAAATTGAGTGATAAACACTATTATATGCTTTCATTTGATTATAGTGAAATACTCAGTCATTTCCAAACTGGACGTAGACATTGTCGAACCAGTATAAAAATCTTGGTATTTTTGGTGCTATTTTATTTTTCACTCTGAATTTATTAACGTTTCCGCATAACCATAGACGGAGCCACTCAAAATTTAAAAAAATTAAATATTTTTTATTTTTAATAGATATATATATACATAAAGATGGAGTTATTTGAAACTCAGTGGTACACTGGGCCTCCCAATATTTAAAAAATTAAATATTTGAACCCTCCAATCTTAAATTGTTGGTCCGTCACTACGCATTACAATCTTTTCTTTGAGAGTTTTCTTCCCCACAGCTTGTCATCGTGGCTATTACGACCCTCTATGGAACTGGAAGTTGCATTTCTTGTAGGGAAGTTTAGTCAAACTGACAAATACTAGAGACGCCATAAGTTGAAAATAGCTTGACAACTGTATTCTTATTAAGACTCTACTAATGAACGATCACAATACCACATAGGTTCAACTTGTGGTGCTCTTTGCCTTCGCACCGCAACTTAAAAAGTCCAATTTTAAGAGGTAAGATCTTCTCTTTAATTTTACTCTGTCTAATTTTATCTAATAGTCAAAACGATGTCGTTTAAACCTTTAAACATAAGTTTATATACTATTTAACTTTGTCTAATAATCAAAATGACGTCATTTTGAATATTGGATAGAGTCAAACATCATAAAATTAGACTGAAGATCCCCACTTCAATTTTACTCCAGACTTTTAACTTTCTATGATTCTCATTATATTTGGAGATTATTAGTAGGGTATAAAAATTACTTCAATTAGTGTTGGTATTTTAGTTTATATTCATAATTTTTTTCCGAAGTTAATATTTATTTGAGTTAATTTAAAAATACTTCATTTAGCATTGGTATTTTAGTTTATATTCACATTCAAAATTTGTTCCCAAGTTTATATTTAAAATTTGAGTTAATTTAATTTTAAATTGAATAATTATTATCATTTTATTTAAATTTGAATAGATTTTGATTTTGA
>JANIJF010000210.1:7147563-7158035 GCA_024520955.1 Erythroxylum bequaertii | reverse complement strand
AACACTTCTTAAATTTGGTTCTACTTATTAATTTAAATTCTTAAATATTTGTCATGGTTGAAAAAATTGGCTTAAACCAATAATAGTCATAATTTACCAAAATGGCAGGAGATTGGAAATTTGACATTATAAAGAGAATTTAATTATAAGATCACACATTCTAATCATATTGTTCCTTTTTTTATGATTATCAATGATATGGCATGATATCAAAAATCCTTTTTATATAAAAATCTTTATTGCTGATTTATCATGTTCTAAAATTTTGATCATATAATTAAGTAGTGCTATTGTTTATGACTGTCATTAATATTAGAAACGGTGCCAATAGCACTTAAAAGCAATGCTTTAAAAATTAAACCGGAAGTTAAAAAGGTAAAATAAGAAGTTTAAGGTTTAAAAGCTTAAACTAGTATTAGATCGTCATAAAATCGACTAAAGATTGAATAAAATTAAGGTTTGAATTGTGATTAAAAGAGATTGTCCTTACCTATTGAAGAATTTAAAATTTAATTGTAAAAAAATTGTGAAATAAAAATTTATTGATTATTTTAGTTTATAAGAACTTATTAATTAATAAAAATTAACTTATTAATTAACAAATTGATCAGTTTTTAACAACATAAGATATTAAAGTAAATCGAACGGGAAAGTTAAAAATTGAACCGAAAATTTTGATAGTTCAACGTTTTTAAGGTTGAAACTAACGGAAACGATTGAGTTTTTTAGCTATTGCGTAAAAGCATTAGCGATTTGAGATTTGGGTTGAATATATATGTTCTTCTATTCCTTTTTTAATTTATTAAAAATCTTGCAATTAATTAAATATCTTGGTATATCTTAAAATTAACAATTTCCGTTTCACATTTCAAAATTATATGAACTTTTGACGGAGAAACAAATATTAGAAAACTAAAAATGTGAATAAAGAAGTAATATTGGTTTAACGCAGAAGTTGATTAGCCACAAGCAAGCAAATGAAAACGAAAAAGAAATGCACTCTGACTTTGATCTATATGAACTTTTGACAGTAAGCGTAAGATCAAATTAGCTAATTAACAACAGAGGCGACCTGCCTTTGAATTAAACATCAACAGAACAGCTCCTGACAGACTGATACTTGATCCCCAGTTCAAAAGGAACGCCGTCGTGCTTGCCGCAAGAAATATACGTCGGACAGTTCGCACTCAGATGGTATTTGCCGGACATCCATGTGCCAACCTTCCATTTCAACCTACCAGAAACCTTAATGTTCACCAAAACTGTCCCTGCATTAAGGTCTTCGCACAGAGCAGAAGCTGAGTATAGTGATATAGGCACGAAGTTACCACACAAGAATGGTGACCACACATTAACATCCTTGTGACCCAAGTAAGTCCCTCGAGGAAGCTCTGTAGCTGGGGTTATCTGCTGGTTACGATAAGATGCGTAGATATCGAGCTTGTCGAAGTATATGCCTACTCTGGTATTGGGATTTCTGGTGGAAATAGTGAGTTGCATGTTGAAAGTGAGGAAACTTGGCTGTGACAGATTTAAGGCGTAGAGGGTAGTGTCATGGAGGACAACTTGTGGCTTTGTTGGCCGGAGAATGATCCACACAAGGGAGATTGCAAAGAGGACGACGATAACAATGGCCCCAACTCCGATGAGTATCCGGCGATGGAGCTCTTTCCTGTGGTGGTCACAATGTTGGCCACACCGTTTTTCACACGTTGACTGTTTTTCACACGTTGACATAGTTGGAGGTTGGCTAACTAGAGCTTAAAGCAGGAAGTCCACAGGAAAGATTGAACAAGACCTTGTGATTTGTTTTATAGAGAATCTTGAAGTGATAAAAAGTTTAGATTAAGGACTTTAGGTTGTGATTTGATATGATATACCTTCTTGTATCCATACGTAGAAGGGTAATTATTGTCGGAGAAATTTAGATAACAATGATGTATTGAGGTGAGTATTGAGGTGAGTAGGTAGATAGCATTTATATAAGCTGTACATCCTAAGTGATAAGAAGGAAAAGCATACTAATCAATGTTTAGAATACCGGTTGGACGGTACTGTACCGGTCGGAAAACAAAACAGTATGTAAGATTTTGGTACCGACCGTCAGTACTGGCCAATACCGGGTGTTTTCTGTTGGTACCCGCCCTGTATCATAATTTTTATAAACTTGAAGACTGATTTGCAGATCTTAAAAAATTTTTACCCTAAACCCCCCAACCCCCGACTGCACGCATCCTTCTTCTACTAATTTCATTTTCTCTCTCTCTCTTTCAGACTCACCTCATGCTTGCCTCCATCCTCTCTCTATCACTCATTCTTGTCTCCTATCCAATCTCTCTCTCTTTCGCCTCTCCATCTCCGACAGTGCTCCTCCCTCTCCGGCGACAAGACAACCACGAACCACCGCACACCACATGACTATCATCTTCAGATCTTCCTCTGCCACGTGAACCTGTCGGCATCGAGCCTCATCCGAACCTCTATCAGGCTTCAGCCCTCCTCCACGAGGACCATCAATGCACCACACCACCATCGACTGCTCTCCTCTGTACCCCATGCATCCGGAGCTATCGGATCTTGAATAATGCTAGATCTAAACTCAACTCCACCCGACCCGATCTGAAATAATACCGATTGTGAATTTGTTTGGGTGTGTTTTCACTTTTCGGTTGAATTTTTTTTTGCTTAATTGCATTTGTGTTGTGATTGCGAATGGGTTGGACTTAGAAGTTGGAATGAAATTGTGAATGACTTTGTGATTTGTCGTTGGTTGGATAATAGATTAGATTTGGAGTTGAATGAAAAGAGTTTGGTTTTTGTTCATTATTGTGGTTCGGTTCAATTGATTGATACTTGATGTCTTGATTTATCTTAAATTTTTTGGTCATTGAAACCTTGAAATACATGGCATGCATCATGCATGACTTAAAAGTTAGAAAGTCTTTCATGTTTCAACCTAACTTAAAACTTTAAAACCGAGAATGTAAATTGGAAAAAATTCAAAGTAAATAATTAATTGACATAATCTTAAAATTATTGAAATTGTAATTGGATTTGGGTAAATAATTAATTTAGTATAATAATAATTCGGTTGTGGTCTTGTAGAAAAGCCGAATAGGAAGTTTTGTAAATGTAGTTATTCTATATCTCTAAGTTGTATTTAATCTTTATCTCAAAATTAGTCCATCTCATCAAGGATTCAAGTCTCTTGCATATCCACCTTTATTTACCCTAAAATTAGTCCATCCCATAGTCTTTGCATATTCAAAATCTGATTTTCTAATTATTCCATTTTTATCTCATGCATAGTACTTTGGCATTAACTCTTCGAAAAAGTGTAAAAGTTTTTTAGTTCATAGTAATGAAAAAACTACTCAGCTTGTGCATTCCATTTCAAGATATTTATTAAAGACAAGGATTTATGAAGATATGTCAATGGCAATAATCATATTCCTAGAATAAAGATGAAGATGCTAAGTGAAGTTAAAGATGTTTAAGTCATGACTTGAATTTTTTGATTCGTTGAGCCATCATCTTAAATCTTTGAATAGTACTTCGATTTTAAATTTAACATGAATTTACTACTCTCCAATAGGAAAGTCTATCTATTTCTGAATTTTACTCTAGTTTCATAGATCTTTACTTCTTTAGGCTTAAAATAAAGAGTTAAAGACATTATTTATGTTGTATTGCCTCATGAAGGACTTAGCAGTTATCACTGCTAATTTTTTTGATGAAACTACCAAAGGATAATTTCTTACAAGACTAATATCTTCAATTTTTGTTACAGATAAATGGAAGAAAGTTTAACTACTCCTGATCAAATTGTTTCAGGAAGATATAATGATCCAGCTGAACTTGGACTTATGTTGCATTGGTCTAGATATGAAGAATCATACAATTTGCTTGTTTTGTAACAAGCATTTAAAAGGTGGAGAAATCACCCAATTGAAGAAGCATTTAGCTAGGGTTAAAGGAGATGAAGAACCCTGTCAAAAAGTAAGTCATGATGTGAAGTAGCAAATGAAAACATTGCTTGAAGAATATAAACATGAGAAAGATAGAAGGAAAATGTTGAATTTTGAAATTGGAAGTTCATTTTCTAGTTTTCGTGGTGGTTGTGGAAATGTTGAATGTGGTAGTGGTAGTGGTAGTGGTAGTGGTGGTAGTGGAGGTGGTACTAGTAGTGTTTCATCCTAGGCCCTTGAAGAAGTACCTGGACCTGATGTGAGGAAGAGAAGAAGGCAGCTGACTAGTTTTTTTGCACCACGAACAATTCCTAGAGCCCAACTTTCAATTCATAGTGCAATGCAATCAAGAGATGCGACTCACAATGTTGATATAGCAGTAGCTAGATAGTGGTATGATACAGGTTCATTATTTAATGCTTCTCAATCTTATTATTATCAACTTATGACGGATGCAATAACCTCTTATGGTTCGGGATACAAAGATCCTTCGATTAATGACTTAAGAGATAAACTTTTGAGTTGTTCTGTTTTTGAAATTAGAAGCTATTTGGCAGAAAGAATAGTGAATTCGGCTACTTATGGATGTTTAATCATGAGACAAGAGTCTATTATTAATTGTTTGGTTCATTTCACAAATGACTCTATGTTTTTGAAATCTATTGATGTATCTAACCTTATTAGGAATACTGAGACTTTGTTTGCGATATGATGAAGTTGTGAATGAAGTAGGGCCAGAAAATATTGTTTAGTTTATTACTGACAATGATTCTGCTTATAAAGCGGTAGGAAAAAGGTTTCAGAATAAGCATAATTCTATTTTTTTGGACTCTTTGTGTTGCACATTACGTTGACTTAATGCTGGAGAATATAGAGAATTCTAGGTATTTTCCTATTATTGATGAGACTATGCAAAAAGCTAAAAAGGTGATCAAGTTCATCTATAATTGTGCATGAGTATTAAATTTAATGAGAAAGGAATTACTAATGGTAAGAATTTGAATTGTCCTGCTGTGACAAGATTTGCAACAAATTTCTTAGCACTTCAGTCTTTTGTTATGATGAAGAAAGATTTTAGACAAATGTTTACAAGTAATAAATGGATTGCATCTCAGCATGCTAGGTCTAATGCTAGAGTGGAGGTTTGTAAAATTATACAAGAAGATAGAGAATTTTTGTCTCAATGCCAATTTGTTATCCGAGTTTGTGAGCCTTTAGTGAGGGTGCTTCACTTGGCTGATAGTGAAGAAAAGTCAACAACAGGCTTTTTTGATGTCATGGAGAGAGCAACTGAAGCAATCAAAGTCAGTCTGAAACATAGGCCTTCTTTGTACACATCATATCTTTCAATTATTAATCAAAAAAGGGAAAGATAAGTTTCTTCTCCGTTGTTTGTAGCTGAGGTGTTTTTGAATCCTAGTGTCTATTTTAGACTGGATCTTACTAAGCAAGCTGAAGTTAATAGAGGAATGCTTTTAACTATTACAACAATTGTTAGCATTGACACGATGCAAGATCTTTTAAGCTCACAAATGGAGATTTACAAGTTGTCTTATTGGGATTTTGGAATGCCGATTCCTATTCGACAAAGAGGAAAACTTTCTCTAGGCATTAGTTATTTCCTTTTTCTTATTTTTTGAAAATTAATTATCACTTGATTTTGTTTATAACACTACTTTTTTTATCTTATAACTTACAGTTTCTTGGTGGGATCAATTTAGAAATGATGCTCCAGAATTAAAAAGGTTTGCAATTTATATTTTATGTCAATGTGTGAGTGCAACAGGTTGTGAACGAAACTGGAGCATATTTGAATTTATCCACTTAAAGAAAAGGAATTGATTGGAGCATAAGAGGTTGAATGACTTGGTTTTTGTTCGTTACAATTTAAGGCTTCGGGAAAGGTATGTTATTTTCATTATTATCATTATTAATTTGGATATAATTTCTTATAATTTTCTAATAATTAAATTTAATTGTTTTACTAGGAGTCATAATATCATAAGTAGTTCAACTGATCCAATTTTTATTGATAATATTGATCTTTTGACGGATTGGGTTTCTAAAGAACCGGATTTGGTTGATGTGAATATTTGGAAGATAATCTTGGACGGAAAAATATTGACATGTCATTTGGTGCATTAAATTTGAATGATAATGATAATGAAGCTCATCTCAATGATGAAGATTTTGTAACAAATGATCACTGGGGTCAGTGCAGTTACAGCGGGTATCTTCCCGTTGACGATTGAATTTCGTTCTAGGTTTTTGTTTTTCCTCTTCTTTTAATTTTACTTGTATTTGATGTTTATATTAAATTCTATATATGTAATGTAACTGTAAGTGTTTTTGTTTCAGGTTTAACTTCTACTTGAGAGTTTCTTTGTCATAAACTCTTTTTGTAATGTGGTTAAGGATATTTATTGTTCTTTTTATTGGATGTTTTGAATCTTTTGATGTAATTACTATTTATTAAAATCATGAAATTGTATTTTTGTAATGTTTTAAATACTTTGTATTATTCTTAATTTCATATTTGTATGATGATGATTTTCTTTTTTTTATATTAATTGTGGTTATTATTTATATGTGAAATATTTATAAATTATTTTTATTTCATATTAATTGTTATTATTATTTATTATTATGATTTTTTGAAACAGGGTTGATGTAAACAGTAAACTAATAAAGTATACATTACAAGTGTACAACTATATAATATACCAATAGACTATTTTGCAAAATTAAAAAATTTTAGGGACTATTTCATAAATTTAAAAAATTACTCGAAACGGTATCTGGTACTAACTAGTACTGGTATAGTACTGTACCAGAACTCAATCCAGTACGATATTTGCAACTTTGGTATATTGATGTTTAATTTCTTAAATAACTGTAAAATTTTATCGAATCTGTCTTTATTTAACTTCTTCTTCAGCCTTGTGGGTATGGAATTAACATAATGTGTGGCTTCACATGGAGTTTCAGTCTTTGCTCATGACTGACGTCAATTAAGGATGGAAATGGCAATGATTTTTTTCCTCTACTGATGTTTTTAGAGACTATCATTGTTCTACTACTTTCCTCTTTTTTGAATTATTCCTTAATTTTTCCTGATTTCCACACTTCCACATCTTAAGCTACATGATATTCAAATTTTTTTTACCACTTCCAAACGTGATGGCACACACTTCATCTCTATGGTGGACCTCATTATTTCTCAGAAGATTACATTGACCTCTCTCTAATACTACCTAAGATAATTAGCTTACTTACACCTCCAAGTTATGAATTAATGCATTAGTTAATTGCACCACCTTGTCTAATTAATTGTCAAAGTATTAGATGCTTTCTCACTATGCCTCTTTTACATATTTTAAATAAACATCAAAAGAAGATATGTTTTGCTTTAACTTTTCCTCCATCCCTTTGTCTTATGGTGATTTTTTATAAAAGTGAGGTTTATTTTAGAACCTATGCGATCCTATAAGTCTGTCTTCTACTCCTTGGATTTTACGTGTTGGAGAAGGGATAGTTTTTCATGGCTTTCTTTCCTCCATTAATAACCCTATATTTTGCTTCTTCATTATAATCTAAAGGGGGCATAACATTTATGCACACATAGGATAAGTGTTATACATGTTACATTGGTGGCATGCCTCCTTATTTCTTATATATTAATTCAATATCTTTTTCATCTAACTCATTTCAATTTGTGTTGCTAAATCAGAAGATGTTTAAACCTTATAAAGGGATGCCTTTATTTTTTCCTTTTACCACTTTTGTTGATGAATTTCCTGCTAAGGTCTTTATGATCTACTTTATCTCCTCAACAGTCTATACATATATTGTTCTTTGAGCTGTGGTGTCCATCAAATTTTAACATGTCAATGTCAAGACTTGGTAAAAAAATTACATCACCATATGTAAGGAGTACTAATGATAAAGAGAATGACTAAGTAGAGCCATATATCATTCCTAAGCTTTATGAAATGCCCTCTTTTCATTTTGAGTGAAATTTTATATTTAAATCCTTAACTTATTGGTTTTGTATTGTGGGAAAAAGCTTAACAAAAAAGTATCATACACTCAGTCCCACTCCTAAAAAAATGTTCACCTTTATTGAGATCATATATGTCCTTAACCTATATCTTATGCAGTATGAAAAACATCTCATCCTTCACTCATCTTCTATAAGGCCATTACGTGGAAGTGTTTAGATCACCAAATAAATGATGAATGTGTTCGTGTCTTCCTTAAGCGATCCGCCAAAGGTTGAGAGTAAGCTTAATGTACTGGCTTATTGATTGAGCCAAGTTTGTATTATTAATTGGCTGCATTTTTATAACTGTTAATGCACTTTTTGACTCCTAATTGTGACTTTTGTGCTTAAATTAGTTCCTTATAGTGAGCCCATATTATTCGCAATTTGTTAGTGAAATTGTTACAAATTGATATTGATTGCATTATGATTTTTCCAAGGACAATTGATGCTGCAAATTGTTGATTTAATTGTAGGAACATAAAGGAGTCAACCATGCCAAGAAGTCAACAGGTCGTGAGTCTTCAAGCACGTCGCGACGTATGCCAATTTCCAAGTCGCGGCGATCAACGGACAACCGCACGTCGCGACTTCAATAAATCCCCACGTCGCGGCGAGCAAGCAAGAGCCGCACGTCGCGACGTCCATCAATTGTTTTGTCGCGATGTGCAGACGAAAACTCGGACTCTAAATGGAAAATTCCCTCACTGTATTGACCCGGCCCGTATCCATCATGTATAAATTTGCCGAATTAGGTGATTAAGAGAGTTGGCTACACATATGGAGAGACACCACACTTGGAGACCTAGAGACGATCCGAACACTCCATCATCGTCATTTCCACCGCGACCATCATCCATCGTCGACCACTTCATCATCATCTACGCGTCATCATCTACACCGCAGGATCATCTTCACCATGGATGCCGTCAGAGTTACAACAGTGTTGAGGACTACGACCGATATGCTTGGCTAGGCACTCCGACCTCTTGAAGATGTAGCAATGGCTTGAGTTCACCGTGGGCTTCAAAGGGGAGTAACAAACATTGTCTGAAATTTAATTATATTGTTGTAAAACTCTGAGTTAGAGTTTGCGGTGGTATGATTAGGTTAGCATGGTTAGAGTTTAACTATGTGTTGAACAATGTTTTGTGATGTGGACATAGTTGATGTAGAACTTTGTGCTTGAATATATGAAGTCTCATATATGTCTTTGGTGATTGCATTAATCCTCATTATCTGCCTAGTTGTGTTTTGATATAGATGATTGTGTTTGATCCAATAGACCACTTGCATGAATTTATCCATTTCACACACTAAGGTTTTTAATAAGGTTTTAAATAATGGAGTTCATTAATTAATTCCTTGGACCTAAAGAGTCCTTTAAGGTTGATCTTTTGAAAACTTAGTGGATTTCATCTTCGAAAATTTAATTTGAACCGGGATAGTCTCAGCTCATTTTCAAGAGGATTTTATCTAATTGATCATAGTTTGAACTTGTGTTTGCTTTAAAATTCCCAAACTCCAAAAAATAAAATAAAATACTTTCTACACAATTTTCTTTAATTTAGTCGATTCACTCAATTTCTTCCAACTTGCAAAATTCCCCCTTCTTCTATCAACTTAACTTGCATTTTTGACTTATAGGCTAGTTTTAAACCTTTTTCGTCGGTTCCAATTTAGAGAGATGAACCGAGGTTACAACTATGCTGCAATCTTGGAATTTATTATTTTTGACCGGTTTCCAAGGATCGAAACGACAAAGCCGCGATCAGGTACTCTTTAAGCCTGAAAAATAATTGCAAATTTTGGGTGAGTTTTTGCGAACTCAGTGAGGTAACCATCATTGATAGTTCGCTCAATTCATGCAACACACCATTTCACATAACATATAATTCACAATTTTGCATAATAGATCATGTATCACACTTTTCCCCCAGCATAGGAAATTTCGACATTTCAATCAATCAAACATACTTGATATAAATGCATATGAAATGCTCATGAGACACTTTTCATTCATTACATTGTTGTAACTAAGTGCCTGAACTGTCCCGTATCCATTTTGGATACCGGGCTCATTAATAACTGTCCCTTATCTGCTTGGGAGATAAAGAGCTCGTTATACATAGTGAGCCTTAGGCTCTTAATCACTGTTGAGCTCGAGGCTCTTTTCACTCGTTGAGATTTAATCTGATCAGTGGCTACTCTGGTCACAACTGCCATTATCTGATTGTGCATTCATGAATAGAATGCATGTACCACAATCACTCACATTATAAAGCATTTAGGTCTTTACTTTCACATTCAAGCAGCACTTCAATATACATGCCACATTCACAATCATCGGACCTTTTGTTCGGAATCAACAATCAAACACATTCATTTCACATTCGTTTATCATTCAGAGCATAATTTAAGCAAACAATAATTGACAGAAACCATCTAGGTTACTCACTAGT
>JANIJF010000210.1:6904465-6916915 GCA_024520955.1 Erythroxylum bequaertii | reverse complement strand
CGGATGAAATCTTCGCTGTCGAAAACTCACCGCGGTTCATGTTTCCAACGACGAACGAAATGTGGAAGATGGAACTGATGGTCTTGTTGAGTTGTGATGAGGGTGATGGTGAGGTTCAGCACTCAGCAGTAGTGCTACAGTGTCTTTAATTTTTGCGTGCGGATATTTGTGGGGGTCCGTCCAATGTACATGCCTATGGTCCAGAAAAAACAACCCGAACCATTCGCTTGCGTGTTTATCGGGGCTTTCGGTGAGAAAATGACGTACGAGAGACCCACACACTTTTTTAAAAAAATAATTGTCGAGTATAAGAATAATAAATTAAAATATTTAATTGAAAACTTAAAGTGAAACCAAATATTTGATACAATTCATATTTAGAGATTTTGTTAAAATTAATTATATATTTCAATTTTTAAATTAGTCTACCAATTGGACCACTTAATGAGAGGCCATGTGATAAGCTACCTGCTGTGGTCCAATGCCCTCCTTCGTTATCACCAACCTTTCATTTTCTTCCATAGGTGTACGTGACATTGTACGCAGTCTCTGTTATTATAACTCATCTTGAAACTCAACTTCTGCCTTTGCGTTTTCAATCGATCCGAGACTGTATATATAAGTATCGAACAGAATTTTAAGTAGAATCTCGTAATATAAGTGCTTAGTTTGATAGTATATATTATACAGTGCATATAGAGTCAAAAAGGTTAAAAAAGATTGTCCAAAGCTGCCACTTTTTTTCTCTTACAAAAGGGCAAAGAGTATTGGGGATGGTAAAATCAATTCACGACCAAGCACTGATTGAGATATTCTTTTGATGGGTCATTGTCAATGTGACAGACGTGCAAAAGCAAGCTATGGGATTAATAATGCAACTTCCGTGGGGATCCAAGTGTTCTTAGGGGTTGTTGACTTTAAGCACTTTTGTGGACCCTTGGGCATGATTATATTGTCCACCATTGCATTGGATAAGAGTTCTACTAGGTTGGAGTTACATATGTCACAATAACATTAACCTAAGTACCAAGTCCTGAAATGAGCTTTGTTCCCCTCTTTTCTTCTGATTTTCCCCTCCAATCTTTTACGTCATATCGTTGCAATTGGTCTCTTAGGGTTTCTCTACATTTCAGAAGTAATAAATTAGAAGCCAAGGAATTGTGTACTAGTTGAGTTGGTTCCTAAGTATTATTTATTTAGTAACAGCACTGGACTTGAAGTTAGATTGGTGATAATGATAACAAAGGGCATATGATACGAATAAAGGCCTCCTGAATCCTGACAGAATTCTAATTATTCTATTTTGTTAAGGCGGAGTAAATAGGAATACCTAAGACATGCAATCGACTTAAGATCTATCTATATCTGAAATAGTTAACAAAGAAATTACATTGCATAAATCATCTAACAAGAGTTGGCAGGAAAATCAAGAACGAAGAGCTTTTCTTCCTTTTCTGTCATACTCTTTGATTTTAAGAATGCTGGTTTAAGAATAAGAATGAGTGATTGCCCTTTTCCGACCCTTATTGTCCACCCAAAAAACAAACAGTTAATACATTTCATTTATTGAACAAGATTTTATGATCGGTCCGCAGTCCTTGGATATCGAGGGCATCTTTAGGATGATCTCGTAATTTTTACATGGTGGAGACAATGAGGTCGGTCTATATGGATTAAAGAAGAGTTAAAGGCCAAAGGAAAAAAAAAGCCTAGATAACTTGTGCCCATCATGGGCATCTAATGAGTTCTATAATTAATTTAATAACGTGTATTAGAAAGATACTTTTTCTAATGAACTTACTTAATCCTCTTTCCAATAATAAAATAGATCCTCTTATCTTTCCCATATTATTGGATAGGATGTATGTTACTGTTAATGACAATAGCTCAATTTTCAAAGAGATACTTTCATTTTTCATCATAATTTTTAAATATAATCAGATTTTTATTTAAAAAGTCAACAACTCATAATTAAAAAATAAATTGAATTCAATTAATATTTTAAATAAGCTGCAGTTTCTTTTATTACTGCAAATCGAATTAACTTGCAACTTTTTAAATTGGAAGATTCTTAATAGAGTTTGATCCTTTTGGATCACCATCAATAGTACCACACCTTGGGGCATTGTCATCACATATTTAATACACCTAATCTGATTTGATAATTTTAGGTCATTACGCCTCTGTCATCTTTAATTAGTAGTTGATAAGTCGACCTGTATCTTTCTTGCTGGTGTGGATTACATAGATAAGTCTTCTTAATGTATAGACTTGTAAGTCTTCTTAATTTATAGACTTGTTCTCCTTTTATTGATTGTTGTTTGAAATTTGTGAACATTTGACATAATACAATCCATAATTTCAGCAAAACATAACGAGAATTAAGATATTTTTCGGAAACACCTTCTCTGATAATTAGAGATAAGACTGTGTACTCTAATATTTTTTTAAACCCTACATTTTAATAATTAATTTATTATAACGAGAAGTAAACTTGGCAAATGAACTCGTGGTAGGAAAATGGTGAAGAAGGGGGGCATGTGCCCAGCAGAGTTAGATTTAGAAATTTTTTTAAGTGGAAGTAAAATTTTAATAAAAGTAAAATTTTAATTTTTACAAGGACAAATTTTAAAATAATAACTTTTTTTTTATAAAATTTGTTAGAGAAGTGCCCCCAATTTACTTCCTGATATAGATCGGTCCCTAGTGCCCAGAATCTAATTTATCAAAAGAAGAAAAGGTAAGCTATTCCTATATCTAAATGAGGTCACATCGCAGTGATTAATGTAATTATTAAAAAATTTAGAAATGCACTTAATTTATCTTGCGTCATGATGTTATTCTTTCAGACAAAAGAAGAAATTTAAGGCAGTTTATTACCACATTTATGTAAATAGAGTTAAAACATCCTCATAAGTACACAGTATCTCATGTGTATAAAATAATGCCTTCAATTCTCCTCGTCCCCGCCTTGGACTTCAGCTGCTCCACTGATAAAGAAACAACCCTAAAAAGTAAAAAAGTATCCAATCATAGCTGAGTCTCACGCCTTGACTTCGATCTTCTCTATAAAACCGTAACATTCCGTGGTTGGCGACTGTGGAAAGGAACACACAGATGTAGCCAACCAGAGGTAATCAAACGAGTTTAACCTGCTTTTTTTTTTCCAGATTAAAGCTATCTTTTGAGTACATGCTGATTGAGTACTTGATTCATGTGGAATGATATTAATAGGAATGGAAATTACTATAATTAATATAATTATGATGATTAGTTAGAAAGAATCATTTAATGTGATTGTTTTGTTAAAATTTTGAGAATTTCATATCAAGTTTTAATCTATTTTAATTAATTATATTTAATTTATGTACTTATTTATAATGACAGAATGTTTAAAATCATGTATTTTACAATATTTTTTTCTAATAATTTTTTTTAAAAAAGCTTTAGCATTTGCTTGCATCAACATATCATTAACTAAATAATGTCTTTAAAATACAGTTTAACCATAATATTGTTTTGCTAAAAAAGAAATCAAAATTTGTTAAAATTTTGTTTTTATCAAATTTTAATATATTTTAATTAATTATATTTAATTGTGAAAAAAGGAAAAATATAATTAATTATATTTAGTTTGTAAAATAGAGGAAAAACAAAGAAGTGTAAGCTCTTCTCATGAGTGTAACAACGATGTGTCACGCTTGTGACAATTGCCGGTAACACTCGAATGACTTTCATTTCTTTTACAATTAGAGGTATGGAATAATGCCCAGATATAAAAATATTATTTATTTAATAATAATATATTATCAAGCAACTATTTTTCATTCTTTATCGGTTGAAATCTTCTCAAACTTATTAACCAAATACTCCCTAATTTATAACCTTACTTATAAATTATAAAATAAATCAATTACATAGTAAATTAATAATTTAAAAATAAATAATAAATTTAATGATAATTAATATTTATGACTTTTTAGTAATTATAATTTTTGAAATTGGAGTAGATTACAATATTCCTCGCAACGTTTTCAAGGTGCAATCCGAAAGAATTGAGTAGAGGAGCTTGCTTATCAATTATTGGAGTGCCTGTAATAAGATAAATGTTCAGTGGCTTGTCGTGAAATACTAAAGTTGGGTATCTTTCTTGTCAGACTTTCTAAAGAACAAGTCTACCTTTCCTTCTCTTACACTTATTTCTTATAATTTTTTAAGCATCATTATCAGTTTGAGAATGGCCTGAACTCTGTCTGACACAAGATCAGCAGCCAGCTACCATGTCCTAAAGAGATTGCTGCCGATTGATAGCTAGTTAGATACTACACACAGTGTCCCTATGTGTGGTGAGCTCATCTGATTTATAGACTCTCGTGTGTGCCCTGCCTTGAATCCTTATTGGTTGGTACTCAGTCCCTCTCTGCATCTCCTTTGATGGATTCCTGTTATTTTCTTTCATTTTTTATATTCTACTTACTATCTTTCGATGGAGATCTTTGATGGGGTTCGTGTCCCTCTTCTCTCTGTCGTATGATAATTAGTTTCTCTCTCTTTTCTATCCCCATGTACTATGTAGCAGCTAGCTTTATAAACAACAGGCACATGAATAATAGCTTCTTGTTTTTCATTATCTGTCACAAAATGCTTGATTTCTTGCAATTTGTACACTTGTAGCCTTGGATCTGTAGTTCTTTTCATATGTTTTACATATCGCTTCTGAGTGTGTGTGTATATATATATGAGACAGGTGCTTACATGTTCAGTTTCATTGCTCGTACCTTTCTTCAGATCACGGACAACAGTCACAACAGTCTGGGCTTTCCCCTTTAAATTTCACTTCGTCAATGATCCAAATGGCATGATTTGCTATTTATACCTTAAGGGATCAAACTTTCAAATTCCAATAAATAAACTGGAATAGAGAGCAGAAAGATCGACTCAGGAAGACATAAAGTGGTTTTTTGAAGTCATCAAATGACAACGTACTTTCATGGGAGCTCACAAATCCAAGAAGGTGCATCATCTGATGGGAATGGGATCCAAACACTTTATCTCATGAACCCTAACTACCTACCATCATACTCTGATGCTGCTGGTACTCAAGAACAACACCGCCACCACCACCCTCCAAACATGTTCTTCTTTAACCCCACCTTGAGTACTCCCCACAACCCTCTAACCCTCCCCCGCACACCGCCATCAAACCATCAACTTGTCGGCATCCCGTTGCCATCCAACATCACATCTACCAATCAGGACAATCCAATCCGTTCCACGTCAAATGGGGTCGTCTCTGCTTGCTTTCACAACAACCTCTGGGGTTCCATAGATCATAATTCAGTTGCAGCCAGTGATTCTGGTGGGATCCCTGATGTTGTGTCATCTCCGACTGGTTTCAGACGGTCAGGATTTGTCTCTCCGGCCAGGCGAGGTTTGTCTTTGAGCCTCTCGTCCCAGCAAGTGCAGACATCTACTCCTCCTAGGCATATAAACGATGAAAACCACGAGATTCAAGCAATGCATGGTCATTTCGTTTCGGCTTTATCTTCCAGCGATGATTTAAGGGTTTCTAGGAATTCTCCGTCGTCTGTTTCTGCAATGCCTAATGGAGTTTCGGGCATTCCAAAAATGGTTTTGGGTTCCAAGTACATAGGAGCTGCTCAGGAGTTACTTGACGAAGTTGCTAATGTCGGCAAGGTTATGAAGGATGATCTCGCAGAAGGAGCTAAAGGGAAGATGAAGATGAATAAAGAATCGAAAATCGAAGAAGGCTCTGCGGGCGACGGCAGTCAATATAGCGTTAAACGTGGAATTGAACTTACGACGGCGCAACGGCAAGAGCTGCAAATGAAGAAGGCCAAGCTTCTTAACATGCTCGACGAGGTAACTTTATCTGTGTAATGATGATGATACATGGGTTTGCGAGTATTGGAGAAACATGACCGCATGTCATTACACAATTTCGGTTTTCTTTCATGATAGTATGCTTTTGGTAGACAAAATTGTAGAGCATATGCTTGGTGGGTTTGGTGTCACATCGTATGATGTTTCGATTGCTGAGCTCGAAAGGCCCCGATTCTTGGCTCATAGAACAAACAAAAGATAAAAATAGTTTATTCTCTGTCATTTGATTCGACTGCTTTTTTTTTTTTAAAACTATGCGATATCCTACGTCATACGAGCAATCGATTAATCTGAATTTGAACCGGGTAGGATTATATTGACGGCAAAGCTCTCCCTCGTTCGACTGCTCTTTGTTAATGAAGTTTTCTAAACATGCCAGCAAAAAGTATTTCTTTTTAATATTTTAATGAAATTATGAAAAGTCCTCTTCTTTTGTTGTAGGTTCATTGATATCAACTAATAATGGAGTGGAGGTCTATACATAAGTTCTCTTCTCTATCCTAACAAGTTTTCACCGTTAATTTTAACATGAAGGTGGAGGAAAGATACAGACAGTATCACCATCAAATTCAGATAGTAGTTTCATCCTTCGAGCAGGCAGCTGGATTAGAAGCAGCAAAATCCTACACCGCCCGTGCTTTAGAGACGATCTCCAAACAATTCCGCTGCCTTAAAGACACCATCTCTGGACAAGTTAAAGCTACGAGCAAGAGCTTAGGAGAGGAGGATTGTTCAGCACTCGAGGGTTCAAGACTTAGGTATGTGGATCATAGACTCCGACAACAGAGGGCATTGCAGCAGCTTCGTATGGTCCAACACAGCGCTTGGAAGCCTCAGAGAGGATTGCCTGAACATGCTGTTTCTGTGCTTCGTGCTTGGCTTTTCGAACACATGCAAGAAACCAGAAATAAAATGAAAATCCAACCAGTACAAATCAAAATCAACAGTGACTGGTTGAGGATAAATTTTCTTTATCATATTGTATATTAATCAAATAATCAATGTATTAAGTACATAATTTACAGTTTCCATATCCTATTGACTAGTCGCATTCCTGCAAACAATCCTTCTTTCGTTGAATGATCATAACCATGGTAGGAATGTAATAATTTGGCAGTCCAATATGCGTGCTTTGAGTGGGTAATCAGGTAGCGATTCTTGCATCCTTATCATCTGTACATCCAATAACCTTTTCTCAGTCACTTTCCATGAGATCTGCAATAGTGATCTTACCACAGTTCGTTCTATCTAATGAGTCAAATTGGTTGCTAATCAGCAGGATGTCTTTCTCGGCAACCTTCCCCATCTCTTTCAGCTTATATAGAACAAACTCGGATTTGCTGCAGACATTGAAAAAAAACATCATATTATCAAGTGCTCATGCTTAGACCTTGTCTATACGAGAAGCAAGCTTACATCTGAAACTTTTAGATACATATCTAACAATGGTCTTTTTATCTTGTTATACAATAAATAGTAAAAATATACCCTGTTGTTACATTTTAATCTATAACTTGCCATGGACTTTCATTCTCATGTTTAAAGGACGCAGATCTCTTGATTTACTGCTGGAAATTTTCTTATCCCATCATTTTATCACTTCCACTAGATCTTCCATTAAATTTTATTATTGAGTTCTTCAGAATGTAAGTTAATGGAACTGTTAATATCGGCTTGTCATTATCATCAATTGCTAGAACCTGAGTCCAAGTACTGTTATGCTGTCATTATCATCAATTGCTAGAACCTGAGTCCAAGTACTGTTATGCTGCTTAGCGATTTTTGTTGAAATCTTTTCATTTCTAGATAACTTTTCAATATAGATGTGTTAGCACCTAACTAACAACAGGTATTCATTCCTAGCTTCTCTTTATATACGTCTGTTCTTTAGTTTGTATAGTATTTAGTACATTCTGCAATTGGGTAGATAAGGGCATTGAAACAGTTTATAACTGCAAGGATTGTTGTGGAGCTAGCAAAATCAATTTTTGTCCAGGGGAAAATGTTATTGAGAACTAGATCTAATGTTCCTTGAGTATATATATCTACAACAACAACATTTTAGTATAAATTTCATAAGATGCAAGGTCTAAGGAGGTATAATAGTACACAATTTTACTCATAAGTCCTAATTAATAGAGAAGTTGTTTTCAATAAAAAGGGAAAAGATTTTAAGAATTGTTTAAAGAAAACAAAAGCCAAAAATGTAAACAATAATTGTACAAAAAAAGCATAGATAGAATAAAATAAGAATATGAAAATTCAAAATAAATAAATAAATAAATAATAAAGTAATAAAATATAATAAAAGTAAAAGTAAAAACAAAAACAAAAACAAATAAATAATAAATACAAACAATAATACTAATACTAATAAATAAAAAAATAAAGATAAAAAAACTTAAACATACTATATAAAAAATAGGATTAATTACTAAAAAAGCCAAATTTTCTTCAAATTTTAATTATAGTCTAATCTTTAAAAAGTAGCAATAAAATATTCAAATTTTCAATTTTTTTCAATTCTAGCCTGACGTTAATCTTATCATTACCTTTGCTAACATGACACTGCTACGTGTCAAAGGACCCTCATTAATCAGACACCTTAGTGTCATTAGGAGAAGTGAGTTATATTATTAAAACGACATCATTTTTGATGATACTAAAATTTTAAGAGAAAACACAATAAGAAAGAATCAAAAGAAACTGAATTGCGTTTGATGAGAAACCAAAGATATATCTTATTTATCATCCTTTGGTTTCTGTCTTTTTGGACTATCCCCCAAAAATGAAACTTTTTTTCTCGCATTTTAAGGCAAATTTAATACTGGATGTGTGACCTTTAATGGAGATTTCATATTCGCTACAAGAAAAACAAGGAAAAAAAAGTAGAAAGTGAAGGGAATTGGGAAGGAAAAAGAGCAAAAGAAGCAAATGTGGGCCCTTAATTTCCTCCATCATGCATTTCTCGTTACTTTCCTTGTTTCCAAATGCAATGCACAACAAGAAGAGACAGAAAGCAAGCCTAACGTGCCATTTGACTTGAATCAAAACACAAATTCAAATTAAACTGATAGGCTTAGCTTAAGAAGAAGAAGAAAACTTATCATTATCTAAGAGGAACATTGGCAACAAACCTAACACCAACTCTGTCCAACCTTTTGACCATAGCAACAACCTTCAAATTACCCTCCTGGCAAAATGCCTCTGCCATCCTCCCCCAATATCCTTTCCTCTTTTCTCATTATCTATTACAATTGTTGTCGTGGGCCCGCCCCACTTATAGTACACCTAAAAGCTCCAGCCTCCATAGCCGCCTTCTTCATCACTTACATCCCTAAAATCAATGGCGCTCTTTTGGGCTCCAGATAATGCCTTTCCTAACCCGAACAAATCTCCTTCCAGTATAGTCGCTACCAATGGCCCAGCTTGATTATAATTCCACATATGGTGTGACATCCTTACTACTATTGGCAACGTCACTTTCAATTTCTTAGTGGGTGCCTCATGTTAGGGCTAACCAATACAAAGATCAAATCTTTTTCTATTCCAAGAGTATCATCAAGAAACAAAGGAGTTTCAATAATGTAACTCCTAATGACACTAAGGTGTCTGATTAGTGAGGGTCCCTTGACACGTGGCAGTTACATCAGCAAAGATAATGGTGAGATTAACGTCAGGCTAAAATTGAAAAAAATTAAAAATTTGGACATTTTATTGCTACTTTTTAAAACTCAGGCTATAATTGAAAAATTAAGGAGAGTTTGGCTTTTTTTAGTAAACCCTAAAAAATACTAAAGAAGAAGTATGATAGATAAAGGTATTTAGGCTAAATACAAGTCACATGAATCGAATGAAAAGGTTCAAAAAACTTATGGATAAAGAGAATGACCTTTTTATGTAAGATTTTTTATTATTATCTTAGTTTGCCAAAGTCTCCTATTGAGAGACAAGTCCTCGGTAAGCTCTAGCCTCTTCCTAATTCTTCATAGTTCTTCTTCTTTTCCTTAAGTACAATCTTCTCGCATTTTTTAATTGGAGAGTTGAGATGTTTCCTCTTAACATATCTAAACCACCTAAATTTTGTCTCCTTTAATTTACTATCTATATTTATGATCTTATCTTTATGATTGTTACAATTTTGGATATCCTCTTTGTTCTTATATAGAGGAATTAGTGTACTAAATCTCCACTAATTCGTCATTTTTGCATACTTGAAGATCTTATTAAAAAGATTGGCTAGTCAAGTGAGGCCCTCTTCTCTTAGGCTCTTCCACACATTTATGGGTAGCTCATCAGGTCCTACTATTCTTCCACTCTTTATCTCTCTCAAAAGTCCTTTAATTCTTCTTTTGTGATTTTTTGGGGACAAGTGAAGTTCCAATATTTCTTGGACATTCTAAGATCACCCAAGGAGATGGGAGATGTCATCTTCGCCTTCATTAAAAAGGTGATAGACGTATCTCTGTCATCCCCTCTTGATGTCATTTTCATCCATGATCACCTATCTTGCTTCATTTATTACACAATGTACTTGATCCAAGTCTTTCACTTTCTATTTTGTAACATCCCATTATCCCGTATTAGGGGCTAGAATCCTAGAATAGTGTACATGAGAGTTTATTGAGAAGTTAGAAAGTGCATTTCATGCTCATGCATAATATGACATACACGCACATACGTGAATATTGATTTTTGCACATTAAAATGATTATACATGCATTCATTGATATTTTCCGGGTATAATTGATTTATAAATATGATTATATTGAAAATTGTGGTTTTTTATGTGTTGAAAATTGATTTAGAGAGTATACTTACCGATTTAAAATTTTTGGTGAAATTTAGGAAATTTTCGAATATTTCTGGCCTAGGAAAAATGTCAAGTGGCAAGTCAATTGATAAACGATAGTAGAAATAAGAGTTAAATGACAGTGAAAAATTTTATAGATGACTTTGGGATTTATTGACAAATGTCATTGAGAATTGAGAAACAATTGAATTAAAAATTGGAGTTGATCGGACCAATTTAATATGAGAACCTAGTTTAAACTCATAGAAATTGGACATAGGGCAAGTGACACTAGTCTTTATTATATGATTATTACTTGAAAGACTATTAATCGTTTTGATCTTGCTTTCTTTTTCTTCTTCGTGACTTTCCTCATCTTCTATAAGCTTCTTTACTTTCAGAAATTTTCTCACCCTCACAACGTAAGCATTGCTCTAACTTTTCACTTGCTATTTTCCTTTTTGGTTATCTTCTTCACTGTCATTGAAATACCTAACCCTACAACCTTTGACTGTTGATGATCGTGTGATATTGGAAAGCTAGGGTTCATGAAAATTTGAAGAGTTTGGAGTTTTAGACAAGTAAGTATCGTATGGTTCTTCAAGATATGTAGAATGAAACATGCTTCACGTTAGTTAACAGTTAAGTGTTTATAAAATGAGGATGTATATTTGCTGAAACGAGGATGAGAACTTAGGGTGTGCCGCATGTTATGCTTTTACTTATTTGCTCATCAATATTTCATAAGATGTTGTTGAAATGATTTTTAAGATAGAAAGATCATTGAAAATGGTGTAAGAAAAAGAGTGCAGAAAATTTATGAAAGATGATATGCGTATGCTTTGTTTTCACCGTATTTACGTGAATATCTTTGGGTGTTTTAGAGATTAACTAAAATGAAACTAGAGTTAAGGAGAAAGGAGCAAGGTGATGTTGTGATATGGGAAAAAATTAAAATGAGAAGTTAGAGATGAAATGAAGGTGTCGAAGAAAATGAAAAAGTGTAGAAGATGAAAAAAAATATAGAAAATATGAGGAATGCGTGTTTGGTATGCTCAGTTTTTGATATTTGTGATTAATCATAGATTTTGATTTATTTGTGTGAAGTTGAATTGAAATGAAAGTAGGATTGAAGAGGAAATAATGGAGACATAGGTTAGAAATGATGGATTTAGTAAAAGAAATGAAAATCTGCAATTTCGTATGAATATGCAAAATATCATCTATCACGATTGTGAGGAGTTGCATGATCGTGCAGAAGCACGATCGTGACAAAGAGGAAAAATAAGGCAGTGCACGATCGTGAAAATGAAGAACCTCAAAGAAGTTGCACGATCGTGCTAAAGAGAACTTTAGAGGATTTGCACGATCGTGACATTGAGGAGATATCCAGAAAGGCACGACGATCATGACAGAGAAGAATAAGCTTGCAATTGCACGATCATGATAGTGAGAGTGCAGAGATATATAATAGTTTTGAACATCTTTCACTCTTTTGGCCATAACTTCTTCTCCCGACCTCCGAATGACTTGAAATTTGAAAAACAAACTCCTCATACATTTTTTTTCTTCTCCAAGAAAATTTATGGCCATCTGAATTCGTTAGGAAAAGATTGATTGAGGAGTTTGGGATGAAAATGGCGAAATGTGTTACAATATTGTTAAATGGAATATTTTCAATGAATAAACATCTGTATTTTTGGCTATATCATGATTTGTAGATATCCAAATGGGATGATTTTTGATTTATATTA
>JANIJF010000210.1:6802949-6828391 GCA_024520955.1 Erythroxylum bequaertii | reverse complement strand
ATGGAACACTAGCTTCAATGATCTGTAGGGTTGGAGGTTGAACAGGTAGGTAGGGTTCAGGAAGATCTAAGTCATCAAGAACTGGTAGGCGTGGAGCTGGTCGCTACTATTTCTCCCCCTTTATCATTATCAAAAAAAAAGGGAAGAGACTTAAACATTCACAAGTACAAATAAGCCAGGCAAAGAGGAAAAAAATAGTCATTAATCAGACATTTTTTTTAAGAAAAATCTGCAAGTCAAGAATTTGATTTTGCATTCTATCTATCTGGCTGTGCATTTGATCTTCATTGGAAAGAATTTCCTCCAGATGTTGAAGGATCACATCATTGGTGCTCTAGAGAGGAACAAGAGCTGACTTTTGTGTGGTAAGACCTAAAAGATTTGCTACTCTTTCTATCTTCTTCTCTACCTATAAATTGCCTTTAGCTTTTAACCGAATTGGTAAGGAATTGAAGAGCAAAACTTTGCAAGCTCATACCAATTCAAATTTTCAAAAGGCACTCCAAAATTTGCAAAAATCTTGATTAATTGCATCATATATGGTAGGCCACCAGTGGTATTCTTGTGACTTCCTTTGTCCACCATAAACTTCATTATCATTGCTAGGAGATTCATCTTATTACCCTTCAAGAGATTGTAGATATCATACGTATCCAGAAGATTGCATCTTTCTACTGAGCTACTCCTTGGAAAAACTGAAGAAGTTGAAATGGATGCAAGGCATCTTGGCAGTGGTACGAGTTTCTACACTAGGGTCTTCCTTCGTGGGCTTTCTCAGTGTGCAGACATATAAGGTCCACAACCTCTCCAGATCAATGTTAGCAATGTCCCATTTGTGACAGGGAATGTCAGTCCTACCAACTGAAATTACACCCAGAATGTTCCCCAAGATTTCCTCTATAATCAAGATCTCGCACTCATATACCCACAAGATGAGTGCCAGCTTCCCTTCAATATCTTCGCTTCTCATGTGTGTATAGTAACATCATACTAATTCATCACATGTTGTTTCATCTAATTTTAAAAAGTTTTCCCAACAGTAAGAAAGAAGGGTGTGATAAGAATACCAATATCATCGACTAGGTTGGGAGGCAATATGCATCCTGCTACCTCCTTTCTCTTTTTGTAGTGCATCTTTTACCTTGCTTCAGCTTCCATCGATTAGAACAACTTTATCGAAGCTGAAGATTTTTCCTTCTAGAGTACAGTGATTTTCTTTGATTTAGTTCTTTTGGCCTTGGGGATTTCTTTAAATAAGGCTTCTTCAAACAGTTGTTCATCCCTAACAATTTGGTCCTTAGTCTTTTCTTCGACCAAAAGTGCTTTACCTTTTCTTATTTCTTCTCTTTTTCTTTTCCATGATTCTTCTTCTTCTTGCTTTTCTGCCTCAACCATTTCTTTTTGTAGAGCTTGTTTTGCGATACTTTCTCTAGTTCATGGTCTCCTTATTAACGAAGATAGTTCTTCATCTGATCCATCATCGATTACAACCTAGTGCACTTCAGGCACTTTCTTATCCTTGGGATCAATTTTAGGAGTTATGGAAGTAGTGGAAGGAGTAAGAGTGCTCAGGGTAAGAATGGGTGTATGAAATCTTACTTTTCTTGTTTCGTCGCCCTCACTCAAGGATTCATGTACTTCTTTTTCTTCCTCTTCTTCATTTTCTCCTTCTTTGTTTTCTTCTTCTTCTTCTTTTTATTCTTCTTTGTTTTCTTCTTCTTCTTCTCCACTAGAGTTAGATACAAATTGTTATACGGCTAAAGGTTCATTGTTTTCATAAGATGAGTCTAAGTCTGGTTCTAGGGATAACATAGTCAAAATTTGTCTTTTTCTCTCCTCTGGAGTTTCCTGAAAGGGATTTTTTGAAGTTTGGGGCTTAGAGGAAACAAAGATAGGTTCAGTAGGAGTGTTCAAAGAACCTACTATTGGAGATAGAGAAGAAGACTTGGAAACGAGAGTCTGTCCATGGTTGGAAGTTAAAGCCATAGTTTTCTTTTATCTCTTTGATTTCATTCATGCCATTGAGGTTAGAGGAAAAAACAGGGAGAAGGTAGAAAGTTTACGTGCAGAGAGGAAAAACAGAGAGAAGGCAAAAAGTTTGGATGCAAAAGGAATGATGCCTCGGAGAAAGTCAAAGATTATGATTATGAGAATAGGCAGTCGTACACGCCAAAAGAGGAAGTGTGATCATCTACTTTTCTTCTGTCAGTCCTGTACAGCTGCTTGTCAAAACTGAGTGTGCATTTTTAAAAGTTGAAATGACACCATGAATGATTTCCTTTTTAGGACACGTGTATTCTACTATGTTAAATCAAAAGGAGTCTTATAAAAAGGAGGGCCCTTTTAAACTAGAAGGAGCCTAATAAACTAAGAAGAGGTCTCAAACCTAAGAGGAGCCTTCTAAATAAGAAGGATACTACTAATGTTAGTAGAGAGAAGTAGCATAGAAAATTCATACAGAAATAATATCAAATAGTTTGCACCTACCAAGCTCATTTCTCAATAGGCAAAATATATCTTCAAAGAGTGGCCTAGTGAAGATATCAGCTACTTGATTTTCAATATTAACATGTAAAGGATCAATGGTACCTTCTAAAACATGATCTCTAAGAAAATGATGCTTGATTTCTATATGTTTATTCCTAGAATAATGCATAGGATTTTTTGAAAGATTTATTGCATTAGTATTATCGCATAATATAGGAATATGATTAAAGTTCGGAGAAAAATCTTGGTGTTAATGCATTATCCATAAGATTTGGGAAAATAGCAATTAGCTGCTATATATTTCACTTCAGTTGTTGAAAGTTTTGTGTAATTTTGCCAAGAGACTAGACATCCTCCAAGAAATTGATAGTGGCCACTTGTGCTTTTTCGATCGACTTTATCAGTTGCATAATCTACACCCCAATAGCCAAATATGTTTAAAAATCAGTTTTGGATACCATAATCTGAAATCCATAGTTCTGTGAAGATATCGAAAGATCCTCTTGACTGCTTAAAGGTGGCTTTCTATTGGATTTGATTAAAAGCATGCAAAAAGACACACATAAAGCATAATGTCTGGTCTTGAGCTTGTAAGATATAATTGTGACTCAATCATTCGTCTATACTTTGTCTCATCCATACCCTTTCCTTCTTCATCCTTATCAAGTTTAGTTCCAGTATACGTATGAGTACCTATCGGTTTGGCATTCTCAAACTGGTACTTCTTGATAAGTTCCTTTGTGTATTTATCTTGGCTAACGAAGATCCCTTATATGGTTTGCCTGATTTGTAATTCAAGAAAGAAGGATAGTTCTTCCATCATGCTCATTTCAAACTCCCCCTGCATTAATACCGAGAATTCTTCATAAAATGACTTATTAGTAGCACCAAATAATATGTCATCAACATATATTTGCTCTATGACTAAATCATTCTCCTATTTTTTAATAAATAAGGAATTGTCTACCTTTATTCTTTCAAATTTATTCTCAAGAAAAAAATTACTTAACCTCTCATTCCATGCTCAAGGAGCCTATTTTAGACCATACAGGGTTTGATTGAGCCCAAGTTTACATCATTAATTGGTTGCATTTTCATAACTATTAATGTACTTTTTGACTCCTAATTGCGACTTTTGTGCTTAAATTAGTTCCTTATGTTCAGGGGCGGATCCAGAAATTATTTTGAGTGGGGACAAAATATTTAAAGTACTCTTATATTACTGAAAAAGATACAAATATTTGTAGATTTGATAAACAAAAAATAACATCATTGTTTTGAACTTTTTACATATAACCTATTACAATAGTTCCTTACGAGTCCTTATATGTTGATGTCACTGTAAAATTTTCTTATTGTCAATATTATTGAAGATATCTTTCTCAATATATGTGATCAAATAGTCATTCATCTAAGAATCTCCCATTCGATTGCACAAGTGATTTTTCACCATCTTCATTGCAAAAAATGCTCTTTCTATCGATGCAGTAGCAACAGGCAAAATCAAAGATAATCTCACACGTAAAAACATCAAAGGGTACACAACATCCTTTTTTTGTTTCAACTAGATTCTTGACAAGATCACTAATCCCATTTAATATTGAAAATTAATCATCAGATTGCATATCAACAATATAATTATCAAGTTGATCACCAAGAATAATAAGCTCTATTTTAGAGAAATCAGAAGGATAAAATTCAGCAAGCTGAATCAATTTTTGCTTATCAAGAGCATAAAAAGAGTCACTTGGATTCAAGCAACATGAACCTTTGACTTCACCAACATCTACCTAAACGTCTCTTTTCCAATAAATCACATGATGATCATTACCACTTCACACCAAGTCAAATACATTTGTATATCTTTTCTCCACTTATCAATACGAGAACTTCAAATATTTTCAATTTAATTCATAAGGGCATCTAGGGTACTTCTTTTATCCCTATTATCATTTTTACGACTTTACATGCTACGATTTTTCATCTACAATGAGATATCTTATCTTGCGTCTTCACTAAAAGTCTAAAAGAATGTAAAGATTAAAATTGTACTAACTTTATTACAATTTACAACTTACAATAACCCATCTCTAAATTATACGTACTACATATTCTTTCAAAGAAAAGAAGTTGGAATTTACCTATCAGCAGTAGACCGGGGTGGGGCTTGTAGAGGAATCCTTTCCACAATTGCGTTTAATATAGATTATTGTTTTTCGTTTTAGGTGTGGTAGTCCTTGTGGAGTTAGGGGAAAAAGAAGCCAAAAAGATAAAAAGTAGTGTGATGAAGAAGTCAAAAGGGTAGAAAATCTGAATAAAAAAGTCAATTAAGCATGTAATTTTTATCTCTCTATTTGTAGGCTTTTATTTAAAAAATCATGGACCCAAATAATAATAATCTTAATAAAAATAAATAAGCTCAGATTTTATTTTTTATTTGATATCTTAATATATTTATAATTTTATTATTATTTTTATCACCAATTAAATTAATGGAACACAATTTTAATTTTTTTATAAAATTAGAATTTTTTTTAGATGTCAGTGGCTTGCCCTGCGGTAAGGGGGCGCTACAAAGCAAGTCATAATTGATCCTAGCTAAGCTTCCAAGGATGCAAGGTCAAGTAAATGACCCTAAATTAGCACGTTTAGTAGTTAGATTTAAATTTTTGTAGTTAGGTTTGTTTTAAATTATAAAATAAGCTTGTAATGATGTGGAATGGTTGGATTACTAACTATCTTATTCTTTTTGAATCAATTATAAGAAAGGGAACCTAGCTTGGTGTCAAGCGCATTGGGTCTCGATCTCCGACACCAGCCGCATCTCAATCATCCTAATGATTTCGTGATCTAACCCTTTTCTTTTCATTTTTGTTATTATTTTATTGTTTTGCCTTCCCTATATTGTTTCCTCCTCCCTTATGTGCTTGTTTGTATCCTTCTCATATTGAGGACAATGTGTTGTTTAAGTATGGTGAGAGTTGTGTGTTTTGCTATGAGTGTGAATTTTGCATATTATTATGTTACTATGTTTAGGTTGCATATTAGGAATTGTGTGAATGTATCGATGGCTTAGATGGAATGAAATCGATTTAATTTTGAACATAATCTAGTAGGTTGTGAAGAGTCATTAGCTAGCGAAATGAGTGATCAAGATTCTTTGGCTAAAATATGCAAGGTAATTAGGATTTAGTTTTAGTTTATCACCCTATAAGTATCACATTCATTCATAATTTTAGGTCTTTTGACTAAAGTAGCTTTGCTAGTACTTTTTCATGAAAATGAGTAGCTAAGCAAGGTAGGCATGAAATAAGAAATAAATAATGTTTGTAAATTTTAAGGAAATAACTATCCCATTGACCTTCGGGTTATAAATAGAGCTAGTAGCCAGTTGATAACGTGATGTAGCCGAGTAACCAGATCGACACGCATCACAAATGTGTGCCTTCGCATCAAAAGGCTATAATGGCGTTCCAACCAAGCAACTTAATAAAAACATAACTTAGTCGAGTAACCGGATCGACATTCATCACCAATGTTTTCCTCCGTGTAAAAAGACTAGGTGTATGTCCATAAAAATTAATTAAAAATGGTTTCTAATAAAACCTACCGAAATTTTAAGTAGCTTAACTTTTCATGAAAACGTACTTAAGAGTAGTTATAGAGTTTGAATGACCAAATAATGATTAATGTGTGTGTACAATTGAAAAGGGTGAATAACTTGGCATTTGGGTCTTGATTAATATGTATATTTAGTAAAGAGCTCCTAGATGCAGATTTTGCATATTAATGATTTGGAACAACTTGAATGATTGTATTTAGAATTAAAATTATTTCATGACATTGAAGCCATTGTCTCATTATTGCATTGTGTGCTTTGTGATTTTATGTTGTTTGTTGTTTTGTTTACTCGACGACAAGCAAATGTTTAAGTGTGGGGATGTTGATAAGTGTAAATTGCATCGTGTTTTAGGGTATAGTTTGATTTGTGTTTTTTTGTTAATTCAATCATTTAGTATATGTTTAGGTTAGAATTGTGTTAGTTTGTTAATTATTTATGTTTTATGGGTTGGTACAAGTCTTTGAGCTTAAATATTATGTTTTTAAGGTATCTTAATGTGTTTGCTAGTATTTTAGGATCAATATCGAAGAACAAAAAGTTTCGGAGACATTCGGGTCGAAACAACGACCCACGATTGTGGCATGTCAAACCACGATCATGACAGAAGCACCAGAACTGGCCCAGGATCGTGGCCTACTTGCCATATAAGACATAAGAAAACATCCCAACATCAACCAACCAACACATATGTACACCCCCACAATTAGAATTTTGTACATCTACAAACTCAACAATCAATAAATGTTCTACTAGCTTCAAGGCTTGGGAAGGACATTTGGTTAGGTTAAATCATGTAATGTGACTAATACATAAGGAAAAGACAGTTAAAGCTCAAGGGGGCTTATCAAAAAGGAAAATCATATAATGGGTAGACTATTTGGCTAATGTAGTTTGGAAAAACAAAGAATGCCTAATCATATCCATGTTAATGCATTATCAAAAGACAATAAGACTGATATGAATGTGTCAGTTTAATAAGGCTTAAAATCTCACCGACTGTATCTACCACTAGTCATTACTCTTATAAAGATAATGCATATTGACCAATTACAAGAGTTAAAGTACATGCTAAAGTTATTACGAAATTCCCATGACTATATAGTCCTAGAAGCAATAGAAATAAGAAAATGTTTATTTTTTTTGTTTTATTTTTTCTCTCATTTTGATTAAAAACGTAAAAAAAGCAAGATCAACCAACAAAGAACACATATGCATATAAAAAGAAATGCGAAAATGTAAAAAAAGAAAATTACTTTCCTTAGGTTGCCTCCCAAGAAGCGCCTTGGTTTAGGGTCATTGGCTCGACTCTATACTTTTCTCACGTGACAAAATTATGATCTTTTGGTACTACATACAGCTCCTCCACTTGAGGTTCTTCAAGATACAGTTGATGATCCGTTCTATTCAACATCTTCCTTATCCTCTGACTTTCAATCTTGACTGAGTCCATGAACTCTGGAAAGATCTCAAATGTCTCTTCGCCTTTTTCTTCCTCATTTAATTCCTCCAATATTCTATGTAAAGGTGAAGAGTTAGTCTAAAAAATATTCATGAACTCAGCACTTACTTCTGAGCTAAATGATATATATTTTTCTGGTTCGAGATCCACCTTAACTTCTTCTTCACATACAATTCCTTATGTATTGCTCTTAAAATTCTTAAGTTAAGGTTTCCGCACTAACGTCCTTTGGGTATATCTCGGGTTGATATGGCTGCTCCTCTTCCATTTGTGATTCTAAATGGTAGATCCTCGCTTGCCACGTTTTTGTTTCTAGACGTTATATGCCTTATTTCCTATTGGAACTATTGCAACTAATGTTGTAGGCTCTGCTGAAATTGGAGATTATTAGCAATTACAACATCATCAATTCTTCCAAAGTTGTACCCGAGTTGTGACAAAAAGCTTCTTGTCCATATAGGAATTATTGTGTGTCCTACAAACTATCATAGAAGTAATTTTGATGGTTATGCCATCCATAAACAAAGTTAGGTTGATCAGAATAGCCTTGGTTATAGGATTGAGAATAAGAGTTAAAGTAAAAATTACTTCCATCCATGATTAAAATTATTTTTCACAAATACGAAACAGAAAAATGACAGGATCACGAAATAATTGAAAAGAAACCAATTACGAACAAATATATACAAAACAATAATTAAAATCATAAGCAAAAACTAAAAACACCACACTTCCCGAAAATGGCACGAAAATTGATAGCGCATCTAATGCTAGTAAAAATAAAATAACTAGACTACTATTATAGTAGTGGTGAGTCTAGGTCGATCCCATAGAGAGTGTGTATAAAGTTTTTGAAATAAAATTAATCAGTTTTTAGGTTAAGGGGGTTTTGGACTTTGAAATAAGAAAATAAAATAAAACTAGACTAATAAAAACAAATTAAAGAAATCATGTGAAAAATGATAAAAGTAGAGAATTCGATAGGGACTTGGTTCTTTAGTTCAATCTCGGCCTACACCCTAATTAAGCATATTTAAATTATTTGATGTTCTCAAACCTCTCCTAGCAACTATTAATCGTGGGTTAACAATTAACCTGAGTTTTTCCTTAGGATTTGTTTAATCAAGATACAATCGTTAATTAAACCTAACTATTGAATAGCCTAGGAAACGATCTCTAGATTTAATTAGGCAATAGCATCAGGATTTAGAAAACCTGATTAATCAAGGCAACAACCACATACGATTCATCATTTAACCTAGATCTTGTTATCCCTTCTTTGTTGCAAGCTACCTTATATTATTCACTTATTTAATAAATTAACTTTGTTTGGCCATGCTTTTGTTCACATTTTATTCACGCTTGATGTCTTGGCCAAAAGGTCGACATGTCCTCCTTTTAACGCTGTGTTTAACGCCAATGTTTGAATGAAATGCAGACAACTCGTCGTTTTCTCCTAGCATCTGTCTTTCTGCTACTTGGACATTACGTCTTGGTCTAATGGCTTCGCATCTGCGCTGTCGTTTTAGGCATGAACTGCTTCCTTCCAGCTACCTTCATCTGCTTCTAGCGCTACCGTTTTGTCTGATATAATTCCCAGCTGTTAATTAACGTAATCTTATGTGTAATCCATATAGCTCACGTTATTTGCATTTTTTTCTCTTTTTTTAATTTTCTTCTTGTCTTTTAATTTCTTCTTCTTGCTCTGTGAAGACAATTGAAAATTAATCTTCGAAAAATGGCCCAAATATTGTGCTTTCGACTTACTTTAACTTCTTTGCTTATAAATTGTGCCTAAAATCACATATGAGTCAAAGTGAGTATCTTAAGCAATTTCATGTCAATAATCACTAAATGTTATGGAATAATTTCATAATCAATTAAGCACCTATCACTTGCCTATTTTCTAGTATTTTCTTCATTTCTGTAAATCATAAACTATAATCACAAAAAGAAAAACCTAATGTTCTTGATTGTTAAAGCATAGGGCTAAATGTTGAAAAGGTAAGCAGTGTCCCATTTATTAGCTCAGTATCCCCATAGATATTCAGACTTTGATCCTTAACTTTATAATTCATCGAATTTCACCACCAAAATCATTCTAGAATAATTTTTGTATATCAAACATCATTGGCAAGCATATATTCTTTTTCATTTTTATGTTTATTGAAAGGCCTTTGATTTTATGTGGTTGGCTGGTTTGTATGTAAGAATGAGATTTGAATGTTGCAAATAAAAGTATGAATAGTTATTTCCTTTTTCTTTTTCTTATGTTCAATATTGTTTGAAGACTTTGTTGGATTCATAAGTAGGATGATTAATGGCTAAGTGCATATCTTTTCCTTAATATGATCTACAAACATATACTGTTATGTGGTTAATTTCGAGGTTCTCCATCTCTTAATCAAATGCCCTATAATTGCGATCAATTTTGCCCAATTGATCCAGCAAAAATCTCACCTTAAACAAGTAACGAAAGTAAAGCTGCTTAAGGGCACAAGTGTAGCCTTTTATGATAACTTAAATGTCCACCATGCAGAAACGAAGAACAACGCCCAACGGAGTTATTTAATGGCCAATTGTTTGGTTAATAGACAATTATTAAATGGAACATCGAAAGATTGGACCAAATGATGTAAGTAACGTTATTAGATAAGTGAATTGGATTGTGCAGACTAATTGAAGTTCTTCCTACATAATATGCAACACCCTTGGTCTGAAGGGATTACACACTTTAAACTACCTCCCAACAGCTAATAATGTCCAAGTGATAAGATCACTAATAGTTAGGATATTTGGACAGTTACAACTGAATAAGGCAGTTTAATATATCAACTGGCTAAGTAATAAAAAACAAAGCTAATGACCTACGAATATCCTATGCAAGATAAGGCTAACTGTCATTACACCATGTCAGTAAATATGCAACTAATTAGACTCAGCCACATCGCCATAAACCATGTAACCATAAACGTAGCTCCACATTCTAGCATTAAGTTTGATGATTACACAAGACCAAAGGAGTAAAGGTATTGAAGGGTCCCTACAAACCTACCCTACCAAAGGGAGCCAAAGTCCTTGTCGGAAGATCTTCCAAGTATTTCTTGATCACATCCTCAAATTACTATAAAGAGGTATCTTTTTCCTATGTTGCATTAGCTGCATCCTTGCCCTTTCATTTAATAAGAAATTCAGTCCCCCAATTCTTCTTATGTTATCCCAATCATCGATGATCAAGAATCTTTTCGACTTCATTGTTATATTGAACTTGCACATTTGGAGGTGGACACCGCTACTTGCTCCTTTCCCGTTCCTTATCATCATGATAAAACCTGCCCAAGTATCTTACATGGAATGTGGGATGAACTTTCAACCTTTGAGGTAAGTTAAGTTGATAAGCCACCTTACCAACTTTCTTGATAACCTCGAATGGACCATCATATTTCGGAATGAGTCCCTTGTGAGCCAACTTTCCACTAATCTTCTTGTATATTTGAGGTGTTAATTTAGCAGCACCTTGTCACCCTCAAGAAAGTCTATTGGATGCCTATGCTTGTTAGCATATTTTCCCATCCTTTAAACAACTTTCTGAAGGCTATATTTTCTCTCATCTAAGAGTCCCTACCGATCCCTCATAAATTTATAGATAGCTGGACACTTACCCCTAAGTTGCTGTTTAGCAATTTCTAAAGGAGTTAGAGGCTAATGTTCCAAAATCACTTCAAATGGACTCTTTCCAATTGTGGAGGATCGATGAAGATTATAAGTAGACTGTGCACTATCCAAAAGATCCAACCAATTTTTCTAACTTACACTCACATGATGATGTAAATAATCCTCCAACATTACATTTATCCTCTCCATTTTTCTGTCGGTTTGAGATGATTGGTTGTAGAACATTTAAGTTCAACCCCAATCATGTTGAATAAGGCTGTTCAAAGTCAACAAGTAAATCTTGGATCTTTATGACTCACCACATCTGTTGGAACACCAAAGTGTTTAATAACATTTTGGTAAAACTTTTGCAATACACGAGGAACGTGCAGCAATGAAAACAATATACCTAGATAACTGATCAACTACAATTAACACTGAAGCTTTACCTTCTATGCTCGAAAATCACACAAAAAAATCCATAGATGCCAATATCCATGGTTTCTCTGGAGTAGGAAGTGGCTGGAGTAGTCCTGCCTCTTTTTGCCTCTCCATTTTATCTTGTTAACACACTAAACAAGTTCTGCAGTAGGTCTCGATGTCTTGGTCCATAAACGGCTAAATATAAGACCTTGACTATAAGGCAATCATCCTTTCTTTACAAAGATGTCCCGCCTATGGAGAATCGTGTGACTCCTTTAACAATTCCCATTGTAGTCCATCGAAACTAGGCATATATAATATGACTCCTTTGGCTATAAGGAACACCTCATCAAGCCAATATCGTTTGGTGGCCCCCTCTTGCACTTTTTGCACCAATCGACAGTATGCAGAATTAAGCTTTCCTCTTGCCGAATTCTTTCCATGAAATTTGTCTCAATTTTGGACAGATTATAAAGTGCAACCACAATGTCCTTCCGACTAAGGGCATCTGCCATTTGATTGCTTCGTCTAGGCTTATGTTCTCAAACAAAGTTGTATTCTAACAAGAAATCCTGCCATCTAGATTACTTAGCTGATAACTTCTTCTGCATTTTAAAGAAAGTATTCACCACATTATCTGTTTGCACGACTTACTTTGGACCCAACAGATATACACGCCACACCCTTAGGCAATGAATTACTGCTACCATTTCTTTCTCATGTGGCAAATATTTCTGCTCCGCTTCATTTAATTTTTTGCTTTCAAAAGCCATAGGATTTCCACTCTAAACTAACACACCCACTGCAGCTTTATCGGATGCATCGATGTGGACATCGAAGGGAAGCTCAAAGTTAGGCAACCGAAGGATTGGTTTTGAAGCTATTGCTTGTTTGAGCTTCTCAAATGCAGCCACACAATAATTTGACCAGTCCCATTTTTTGCCTTTCTTGAGCAAATCCGTAAGTGGAGTTAGCTTCTTTGAATACCCTCCAATAATTGATGATAATAATTTGCTAAACCAAAGAAAGATCGTAACGCTTGTACCTTAGTCGGTACTGCCCAATCCATGATTGCTTACACCTTACTTGAGTCCATCCCCACCTGCTGGTTGCTTATCAAATGACCGAGAAATTTGATTTTAGCCTTAGCAAATTTGTGTTTCTCCATTTTGACGTACAACTTATGTTCTTTCAAATCCAACACCCGTCGCAAATGAGAAACATGTTTTACCAAACTACTGTTGTACACAACAATATCGTTCAAATATACCGCAATAAAATCATCCAAGAATGCATACAATACATCATTCATTAAATTGTAGAACGTAGTAGGAGCATTTGTTAAATCGAAAGGCATAATCAGAAATTCATATGTTCCATACCTTGTCACATAAGTGGTTTTCGCCTCATCACCTTTTGCAATTCTAACTTGCCAATAACCAGATCACAAATCCAGTTTAGAAAACACAGATGCACTGCTTAATATGTCTATAAAGTGTTGCACTAATGAAATCGGATACTTATTCTTTATTGTGACTTTATTTAGCGCCCGATAATCAACACACATTCGTAGGGAGCCACCAGCTTTCTTTTGGAATAAAATCGAAGCTCCATAAGATACTTTAGAGGGCTAAATGTATCTTGTCTCCAGAAGTTCCCCTAACTGTTTTCGTAATTCTTTCAACTCCATAGGCGACATTCTATATGGAACTTGGGTAGGAGGTTTCGCCCCTGGTTCTAATTCAATCCGATGGTCTATGGCCCTTTTTGGTGGGAGTTCTTTTATCAATTCTGAAGGCATTACATCTTTGTAAGACGCCAACAATTCAGCTACTGCACTTGGAATTTCCATGGACAACCCTTCTTTTACTTCAATCAATGGTGCAAGAAATGTCTCCTCACCATGTTTGAGTCCCTTTTCCACAACCATAGCTGAAATAAAAGAACACTTCTGCTTGCCTTTTATTTGTCCCCCAATCTGTCCATATTTAATAAACCGAGGGTCTTGTTCTCCCATAAACATAATTCCACTCAAATGTGGCTATACAATAGCCTTGTTCTGTCGTAAGAAATCAATGATAGGAATCACATCGAAATCATCCAATGGAATTACCATCATATTGCATTTGCCAGTCCAGCCATCAATCGATAAAGACACATTATATATCATTTCAGCTACATCTCTAGCTTTAGAATTCACTGTTTTAAGCCTATTCGAACTTTTGCTCACCTTCAGTCCGAATTTAGCATCCATCTTATCCACAATAAAAGTGTGCGTAGCACTCATATCACCATCGCAGCGACACACATTCCACTAATTTGCACTTGCGAATGCATAAACGAAACATGTGCATTACCTTTCTCTTCTGTTAGAGTATTCAGCAATTGGAGAGGACCAACGAGGGTCACAACTTCGCCTTCTGGTTCCCTTTCAGTCACCATAGCATTGAACTTTTCTCGTTTTGGACACTCCCTCACATAATGAGGACCACCACAGATGTGACAACCAGAATTTTTATGTTTCAGTCCAATCGTAGAAGCACCACTAATATTCCCACTTACTTTGGCCTTCACTTTATCCAACTGTCTTGATTTAGAATCACCACACGACTTTCCATGTCCCCATTGTTTCTTCTCCTTTTGGTTGGTTTTCTCCTTCTGCTAAACTGACTTGGAGGTTCCCTTAGCCTTTTTGTCTTTATTTGGACGCAAAATCAATCAATCTGTTTGCAGTAGCAATTATATTAAGCAAATATTACACTCCTTGTCATCACAATTCGATTTATGCCTAAGTTTGGAGTCCCGACAAAAAATTGAAAAGTTTATCTTCTTCCAGCATGTTTCGAATGTCCAACATGTTTCAATTTCTGCAAGTTCTTCCCTGCCAACCAAGAGATATTGCAAGGCATAAATTGTTCTTTCAGTTCATGAACAAATGCATCCCATATCTCAATTCTCGAATGTCCAACATTCAGGTCTCCATCAATTCTCCCACACAACCATAATCTAGCATCTCCAACCTGATACATGTTCGTTAATTGGACTTTGTTGCATTTTGGCACTCTAACTGCTTCAAAATATGACTGCATATCCCAAATTAAAATGTCCATAACTTTAGCATCTCTTATCCCATCGAAATGCTTAGGATCTGGAACTTTTAACCGTGTCCATGTGTCACCACCATCCATGGCGCCGTGATTTCTGATGAGAGCCAAAGCATCCTCTAACACTCCACCCTTTTGTTTACTTCAGTTGAAATAATATCCATTCGATAATGAAAAGTCTGAATCACCTCCTCTAGGTGATCCAAACGAGAACACACATTTTGTGTTTCATCTTCTGGAGTGGCCCCAAAACCATGTTCCAACCTATCCAACCTTTCTTTATATGATTCAAGATTCTGGTTTGCTACCATTGCCACCAACATAATTTGCTAAGTGAGGAAATAAGCCAGAAAATGCCAAACCAAGGTTTTGATACTAAGTTGTTACAAGGTTAAGATTGAGGTTAGTCAACTCTCAACAAAATGCCCTATAAGTGCGATCAATTCTTCCTAATTGATCCTGCAAAATCACGCCTTAAGAAAGTAACTAATGTCACTAAGGGACAAAAGAGTTGTCTTTTATAATGACTTACATTCTCACCATCTAGGAACGAAGAACAACGACTGGAGGATTTGTTTCATGGACGATGTTACAAGAAACTTTAAAAAAGAAGGGACAAATAATGCGAAGAACGTTATTAATAAGCCAATAGGATATTGCGGAATAATTGAAGTAATAGATACGTAACATTCAACAACATGGTCTAGAGGGATGATACACATATAAATGTCTTCCTAACAGATAACAACGTTCAAGTGATAAGGTCTCTAACAGTTGGGACAATTTAGACAGTTACAACCACTTGGACAATTAATATGTTAGCTGCCTAAGTAATAAAACTACACATCTATATGACTTATGACTATCCCATGCAAGACAAGGCCAGGTGTCCTTACGCCATGCCAATATTCATGCAACTAATTAGATTTAGCCACATCACCATGAACCATGCAACCATCGTCTATACACCATCTACAAGTTATCCACCAATGTAGCTCCACTTCCTAGCATATAGTTTAGTGATTACATAGCACCAAAGGAGCAAAGTTATCGAAAGGACCTTACATCTTCCATAGTCATCTCCTTACCATTCCCAAAACTATTGTTGCCATCTTTGGAGCAAATGTAATTGTAAATGTGCTATTATATATGAAGTTTGATGAATATAATTAATTCCATAAACAATTACACATAAAAATAAAATTTGAGTAATAAAAGTATGGATGGTAATGGGCCATGCTCAGATCATGACATGACAAGTCAAGGCCGTGGCCTTGCTCAATTGAGAGCTAAGTGACTAATGGCTTAACGGATTTAAGGCAAGCTTCAATTTATTTTTTTAAAATTAGAAATTTGACGTCATTTTGTTTCTTTCAATTGGGCCAAAAAAATCAATCCATAATTCGATCAATCTAAACCTAACTCGTTAATTTCAGGCCTAGTCGAGCCGGGGTGGACTTACATGCCTACTTACAACGATGCATTCCAATTACAGAATAAAAGAATAAAATAAAAAGGTGGTGCCCGACGTGTCGTGTGGTGATTCGGTACCATTCTATTGGTTAACTTAAATGAGCTTTAGGTAATCGAAATGAAGCCAAAACATACAGGGGGGAAAAAAAATCCCTAACAAGGCGAAATGGGGAGTTCAGGTTCAGCAACGACCGACGACGATTTACTACTTAAGAGCTTCTTTGCAGAGGTCAGCGAAGTGGAAAGGGATAACGAAGTTATCAGGTCTCTCCGTTTTTTGTTTTCTCGTTATTTGGATTCTGAATTTAGGGTTCCCAATTTTTATATACTACGTGTAGCGAGTAGTCACTCTTTTTCTTCCGTTCTACATTTTGTTCCTTTGATATTAGGATCTTTTAGATTTTGGGCGTTCGTGATTTGATTTTGAATGAATGTATCTTTATGAGGATGAATTGCCCCAACCCTTAGTTTGGGAATTGTAATCCTTGATAAAGAATGGTTATTAATTTAAGGGTTGAAGGATCACCTCAAATTTTAGTTTGATCTTGCCCGAAATAGTTAACCATTTGTCTGCTATGGAGTATTAATTAGATGCATTATGTGTTTTCTTCTAATTGTTCTCACTCGTCTTGGAAATATTTAAATGCCACAGGATTCTTGCATGCTTCAAGCTGAATCCTTTTGAGTATTTAAACTTGCCGTTTGAAGCAACTCCAGAGGATGTGAAAAAGCAGTATCGAAAGGTAACTTTTAGTCCTAGTGTAATTCCAGCCAAATTTTTGTGATCAATATTCCGATCTTATGATTTCCATCTACTTATTTTATTCTTGAATGTATAGTTATCTTTACTGGTTCACCCTGATAAATGCAAGCACCCCCAAGCAAAGGAGGCTTTTGGTGGTAAGTTAATCTAAGAGCCAGAGCTGATGTTTGCGTGATTTATGTAATGTAGGCAGCTTATTATGTTGGTGTGGCAGATTCTTCTTAGCTGTAATGAATGCTGTTAAGTACAACATGTAGAGTTGCCAAATTCATAAACTTTATTCTCATAAGAAACTACTTGTAGCTTCTACCACATAGCAAAAACAAAAATAATCTATAATTACATTCACTTCTCTAAACTCAAAGAACCTGAATGTATCTAACCGAGGCAAGTTACAAAAAATTCAATCCAAATCAATGGTTCAGTGTGGTTGCTTTGGGACCAAATAGAAAAAGAATCGAATGTCATTGCAGCTTGGAATCAAGGTGTAGCACTTGGGGAAAGACAAGACCTGTTGTCCAAATTAGATTGTGTCCTTATATGATGGCTTTCAAAGTGCAACTTCTGATGAACATTTGCATATTTTTTGGACATGTCTTGAAAAACTAAAGATTACAAGAATGAATTTTATGCGTGAAGTCAACTTTGAAAATTTTGGACGTCTTGAGTCCGTCGAAATTGGCTAGAGCACTTCTTCAGAGTTGTGAAATAACTTGCATATTTTAAGAGTTGACCAATAGGTGCTGATATCCATCTTATTTATGGTATTATGATCCTAGCACGAGTTTCAATCATGTTAAAACAAGTATAATTGATTCTTGAAAATATCGTTGGTCTTTGTGCAAGGTTTTAGTTGTGTTAGATGGTATTGATTTGCATTTATATTTAGGTGCTTGGTAATTTTAATTTTGCATGACATGAATATCAAATTATGCTTGTTGATAAGAATTGATTGCTGATCGAGGTGTGGATTGGTGATGCTTTACCTTTTATGACTTTCTTGAAATATTACAATTCAATTGTTTACCACTATTTGGATTGTTCTCTTTCAAACAGCGTTAGCAAAAGCTCAGCAACTATTACTTGAAGAGCAAGAAAGAGATTACATTCTTACCCAAGTTAATGCAGCAAAAGGTTTGTACTAAGCAGTTTTTTTTTTTGATGTAGGAAATGACCTTCATGGCATAATTGCGTTATGTTATCCTGTATATGTTTCCCTTTTATCTTTCTATTTAGCCTTTTTGTCATATAGGATTAGCATATCAATGATTATATACTTTTGTGTATACAGTTTGCAAGCTTATTAATACTGACTAGGATATGTTGAGATTAGTCGTTAGAACTATGACTACTTCTATAGACGTCCTTTGAATTTTCGAGAAATTATAGCATGATACATGCATTGCTATTTGCAAAGTGTATTGTTAAATGCATTGTTATTTGATTTATGAAACTTCAAGATAGTGTACATCGACTAAGAAATTTGCTTTTGGTTAATATGATTTGAATTGCAGAAGAACTTAGAGCGAAGAGGAAGAAGCAATTGAAGAAAGATAATGCTAGTAAGATAAAGTCCTTGGTTGATGAGGTACTTGGAGTCTTATTTTTGATTTACATTGTAGCTATTAGTATATTTGTTTTAGATTAATAAATAACAAAAATAACATTCTGGTAAAATCCTGCTGAGACGCAGAGTTTGGGGAGGTCTAAAAATACACAGCTTTATTTCTAACTAGTGGAGAGGCTGTTTTCAATAGACCTATAGAACAGGAGAAAGAAAAGGAAAAGAATTTTTTGAAACACCATTCGAAGAGGATAAATGTGAAAAATATACACAAATAACTGCATAAAAATAACAATAAATAGAATAAGAATTAAGAAATTCACAATATAAAATAGAAAGATAAAGAGAAAACATCATCATCATCATCATCATCATAATAAATAAATAAATAAAATAAAATAATAAATATTATAATAAAACAAATAAATAATTAAAAAAGAAAATTAAAAATATATAATAAATAATGAAATAAAGATAAACAAGTAAAGAATAAAAATAAAAAATAAAAAGTAAATAAATAAACAAATAAGAAAGAGGACAAATAAATAAATAAAAGAAATAAGTAATTGATTTTTTTTTTAACTAAAATGACTAAAATGATAGAGGGGAAAGTATTACAGATAAATATAAGACTTGATAATTGAGAATAGATTAAAAAGACTGAAAAAAAAGAGAAAAAATTCTTCATGTAAGATCCTTTATGAATATCCTTTGCCTGTATCATGTTCAGTAAGTTTTAGCAAAGTCATATTATTTCTGATCACTTTTTCCTAGTTCTTATGTCTTCCTCTTTTTCTCTTACAGTCTATAAGGGCAATTTTCTCGCATTTTTGCACAGAAGTTTTAGGATGTCTATTTTTAACTTGTCCGAATCACTTAAGCCTTGTCTTTTTTAATTTACTATAAATGTTAGTCACCCTTAATTTGTCTTTTAACACTACATTTCTGACCTTATCTCTTCTTGTAAGGTTATACATTCAACGAATTATCTTATCTCTGCTACCATTAACTTATTATTATAGACCTGTTTAATGAGTCAATACTTTGTCTTATAGAGTATGGTCCGCTTAATTGCTAAATGGTTGAATTTACCTTTTAGTTTGATTTTTATCCTCCTGTCACATAAATCTCCTGATGCACCCATCCAATTATGTCACTTTGATTTGATACAGTGAACTATGTTTTTATATATTTCATTGTTGCTTTAGATGATGGATCCAGGGTACTTAAAAACAATCTTTCTGTGATATTACTTTTGAACTAATATTTAACTCGACGTCAAATGCCTCCCTATGACCCAAAAAATTATACTCTTAAGTATTCAATCTTAGTCCTGTTCAATTTAAAGCTTTTCGAATCTAACGTATCACTCTTTCTAGTTTGTTTTAGATTAATATAGAAGCTCCAATTGCTGTGTCATATTTGGTTGACGGATAGAGATAGTCAACTTGAGTATTATGTGTATTCCATTCTTAATTCTTACCAACATAGGTATTATCGTCATTTTTCAAATGTAGCTTCATCTAGGCCTATTCTAGCACTAAACATAAATGTATCTTTCCCCTAGTGGATTTATAGGATGTTATTTGTGGGAAGTCAAAGGAAAATAATTGCCTTAACGACAACCTTCTTTGTTGTTTGTTCATTTGTACTCTCTATTACCCTGTGATATTGGCATATTCTTATATTTAGCGACATTTATCCATTTCTTAATATTTGTGAACATCGTTTCAAAGATGGTAGGTGTATAAAATTAAAGTAATTCTTAGCACTGCGCAACAATATTCTTCAAAAATAATGAAAAGTATGGTTTAATTAGTTTCAAAAGAACTCAAAAAAAGGATCTATTTTACTAATTTTCATGTCAAGGGGATTGCCTGAACTAAATCTAAACCATTTGCGTGTTGATGAAAGACAGTTACGCAAAAAGAAGGGAAAGGGAGGTCCTTCTGGTTCATAAAATTAACAATTTTCATGGAGAAGTTCATATCAACTTTCTCTTGTTTCTGTATAACGCTTTGGAAATGTACCCGACATTTATGGTGTCTGTGATGTAAAACAGGGAAAATATGAGCAACAGTATGAACGGTCAGAAGAGTTTCAGAAGGAGCTGAAATTAAAGGTGCGTGAAATATTAACAGAGCAAGAATGGCGCAGGAGAAAAATGCAGATGAGGGTATGCTGCAAGCTCTATCCTTTTCATGTTTCCATACATGTGCTCAAATGGGTGACCATGTTTTATTGTTCGATCTTTCTGTTGTAATTAGATATCAGAAGAGGAAGGTAGATTGAAGAAAGATGAAGAAGAGCAGAAGGAGATGTGGAAAAGGAAGCGTGAGCATGAGGAGCAGTGGGAAGGAACAAGAGAACAGAGGGTTAGTTTCCAATTCAACTTGTCAATGTCATTTCCTTCATCAATCATCTTTATATTTAAATCAATTTCCTTGAAACATTTGTTTTCTCTCGATTGCTGTTTAAATTTGAGGGTAGATGAAGTGCTGTAATCTGGAAGAAAATTATTTGGGTTTATGGGTCCTAATAAAACTAATCTGCAAGTTTTATCTTCTGAAATACCACACAAGCTTTTCATTTCTAAATCGTTCTATTTAACTTTTAGGTTTGTTTCTTTTACTGTAATTTTAGTTTGGAACTCAGTCCTAGTCATTGATAAGGTTAAATGTCATTGGGTGTTTATAGTGAAAAAAACCTGTTATTGAATTAAATAGTAGGAAATCAAATTAATTAAGTAGTGAGGTGTTTGTTGTTCCATATGTATGATCTTTCACCTAAACTTGTCACCGTGGTTTTTCTTGTCCGCCTTTTCCTTGGATTTATATATGGGGATTGATGATCATGGTCTTTACATAGATCTAGATGTCTAGGATGTGGATGTGTGCTTGTATCCCAACACCCCAGATTGCAGCCAGAATGGGATGAAAGGACTAGGGCCCTTGGGAAGATATGCTGATAAATTTGTTTTTATCGTTACAGCACTTAAGATCTATCCTATCAATGTTTAGTTAATCAGTTTTTATATTCTCTCCAATTGATTGCCAGGTTTCAAGTTGGAGAGATTTCATGAAGGCTGGAAAGAAGGTTAGATGTTTTCTGATTATGATTGTTTTTATATGAACTACAGTTGATATAGAGATTTTCTTGAAAACTCAAAAGAAGGGAGACTCTCCTGTTCACCTCTCTTAATTCCAATTGCAGGGTAAAAAGGGTGAAACTCGGCCACCAAAGCTTAAGACGGAGGATCCCAATAAATCCTATGTTCAAAGGCCTGTAAAGAAAGGTTAGTTAAGGTTGGAGTCTTGCTAACAACTCAGCTCTTTTGGGAGTTGAAAGGCTCTAGATGGACGTGTTAGATCGTCAGTCCTTGTCTAGCCTATCTGATGGTTTTCCTAATCTTTGTGCGACCCATTTTGAGTCACACTATCATGCCGGCCATGCACACGCTTAGAGGTTTTTCTAATCTGGGTGAATCAAAATCCTTGTCGGGACTTCTTGGTTCTAAATAGGTTAAAGAATCATTAAAGGAGGTTGTTAAAATCTCATCTTTTACGATTTATTACCAAATTTGTACAACACTAGTACAATTAACGTTAGAGATTGTGAACAACCGCATTGTACCATTAGACTAAAAGGGATAAATTGCTATCCGAAGTGTAGCCCAAAAAGGAGTAAATGAAGTAAATTTAGTAGTAAGACTCGGGAGTAGGAACGCCCTTCCATTTGTAGCGGTATCTAATCCTTTCATGCTGCTTTCTAAAGTTTAAATATTTTATTTAGTTTGATTGCCGTTGTAAAACTGAAAACAGAAATTACTCTATTTGGTTTTGATCCTTCACCTTTAAGAAGGTTTAGAACTGCCTTTTGGATTAGTGGCAGTTGTTTGATGATATTTCCCTATCGAGCTGTCATGAAATCACAACGTGAAGGTGAAGCTCATTGCAAGACAAGCATTTTAAAGGCTGTGACTATTTTCACCAGTTGTGAAAGGGGTACAACTGGTGAAAATAGTCACAGCCTTTCAACTGGTGAAAATAGTCACAGCCTTTCGTAATGTTTGGTTCATTGAGGTCCTTGGCTAATTGTTTCCTCATTTATTTGCTTAACTAAATATAGGAGAGTGTATGACTATGTTTGACAATTAAGGAAGAAAATAATCAAGCAAATTCAAGAAATATAACACTTTACTGTCTTCCTGGGGTGTCCCCAAAATTTGATTGCTAAATTAGTGATATAGAATTCATTCTCTTAAAGTTCAAAATTTGCCAAGCATAGAATCATATAAATTAACTTGTTTTTATTCTTAGCTGGACGTAGCTTACTTCTACATAATGAAACGAATAAAAGAAATAGAAGGATTACGAAGTCCCTTCGTCCTATGGAAAAAACACCTTAGGCTCATTCCCTTTGTAACATCTGTAAGACTTTTAGCAATACTAGATTAACCAATATCTACATATGAACTAAATTTAGGTTTCTGACCTTTAGAGTTACAAGGCTTTACCTTTACTTCCCCCTTGGTTACTATTAAGGTTGTATGAGAGTTGTACTTCTCAGCGTCTCTTCTTTAGCAATACACGACTGATTAATGCATTTATGTTCCACGAAACTCGGAAGAAAGTGTATTCAGAGCAGGGCAAATTATGTAAGAATCGAGAATGTAAATATTTAACATTTAACTTAGTCTAAAGGTGAACCATCCTAATTATGCATTCTTTCACTCCCCATATTCCTATATATCTCATGGAGTATAATTCCTTTAATAAGGTAACGATTTAACATTTCTGGGGGATGTTATTAAGAAAATTTCTTGCTATGTTTGTTTTTAGAAGTCCACTTAATAGATGGCTTGGAATAGATCTTTTTTATGGTCAAATAACATATCCTATTTAGCCTTTCCTAGGATGCTTATGTTGTTCTCTTAGCCTCTAAACTGATAGATATAAGTGCAAATGGCCTATCCTTGATCATTATGCATGTTGATCCCTATACACATACTCATTATATAAATACTAATGAAAAATCCCGAGACACATACTCATTATCACATGTCAACGCCGAACACATTATCAACAAACTTTCTATAAGAATTCATCATAAAGAAAATCTCAACCAGAGTAATAATCATGCGATATCAAACAATAACACCGTATAAGATACTAAAGCTATATGTATCTCTATTATTTCAAGTTAAATGTATGAAAATTTACTCAATGATAACTCTAATAAAATTTACTCAATGATAACTCTAATAACTTTATTTGATTTTTTTGAAATTAAACCTTAGTTATTACTAATGTAATAAATTAAAAAATTATAAAACTTCACTTTACAAAATCACAAGACCTTAAAAATTAACCCAAAATAACTTAAAAAGGACTATTTTGTGAATTTTGAGTTTTTGGTCCCGTGGTATCCCACGATGCTTCAAATGACGCGTGATCGTCACACACCAGCCCTCGCATGTCTCTTAATGGGTAGGGCATGTGCTTTTTATGCACCAAATGCTCACAGATCTGCGTCATCTTCAATGTTGCATGGTATAGACGCACCAATCGCTGCAATTGCATGTGTCCCATGCATAAACACGCATCCAACACCAACCTTCCGCATGCACCAACTGTGTGGTATGTGTGTATCACATATGAAAAAAATTAATTTCTCTAATTTTTTAACATTGAAAATTTCCATTCAAATTCATACAATTATAGAACCGCTTTAATGCCACTTCTTAGTTATAACATGAACTTTAATTATGGAACCAAAATCAACAATGAACTTGTATTACCAGAGAAAATGAGGAGAAGTACTTGTTTTCCTATCCATTGCATGATGAACAAGTTACTGAACTGTTTGAACAAGCTCCTTAATATTTGGATAAGTTTTTGAAACTTTCGATTAAACTTTAAGAAAGTTGCATATCTTTATGTCATTAGCGTCTTTCTACAAATTTCTTAATGTGTGGGCCTCTTAACAGGTAAGAGAAACTAAATATTTCTAAACTTACTTAAGCAGGCAACACAAGACTTTAACAACTATTTATAGTAATTTTATTGGGTCTTTCCATCACAAGCTTAATACATATCCAACTCACACTAGCTCATTTTTCTTAATAGACTTTAGCCTATTTATTCATATTCTTTATTGGACTTCTTTATTATATTTAATCCATATCAAATTAAATTTTATTAACTTAACTTTATTAAAAAAACTTGTAATTAACAATTGTGTAAGTCAAAAATCGCTAACAAGGAACACTTATGAGGGAAGCAATCTAGCTTAAGGAGTATCTAATCAAAGTAACGATTAGTTCACTGCCTCAAGTATCTTTGGTAAATCTTCAACTGATGAAGGTAACCTCAGACCTAGATTACACATGCAATAATGGACAGAGCAATATGATACAAGGCATGAAATGGATGATCTATGACAGTTCCAATGCTCGTTTATGGCTGAATCTGTGGGTTGCAAATGTGGGACCCCTTTTACCTCATGCTAATATTCCAATTCCACAATCTGACCTTGATCTTCGGGTTTACCAATTTGTAGATAACTCTGATAATTGGCATTGGGATGCACTTCAAACTCTGATGCCCCTTTCTATTTGTCTGTCCATTATTCTGGGGCACTTTATCCCCCAAGTTTTATCTAGAGACAAACAAGCTTATATGGGGCCCATCGACTACTGTGCAATTCACCATAGCCTCGACGTGTGCTATGATTATGGAGCAACCTTCCTCTCATTCCAGTAGCCTTTGGAAGTCCATATGGCACTGGCCCGACCCCCAACATATCTGATCCTTCCTTTAGCTCCTAAAGTATAACCGCCTTCTCTCTAATCAACAACGCGTACGTAAACATCTTACTACGAGCGTGGACTA
>JANIJF010000210.1:6761123-6772380 GCA_024520955.1 Erythroxylum bequaertii | reverse complement strand
ACACCAGTTCATATCCTTTAAGGACACACTCACTGTACCCGTCTCACTCTTTTCACTTAATCTCTCTCCATACATTTTATATAGCTTCAATTTTTGGAGGAGATGTAGAGAAAAGTCTTACAAATCCAATGGTTCAAGAATCAGGTCATTTGGAGGTCTAGTGAAGAAGTTATGGCCAAAATACTCCAACACGTTTATGCCCTCACTTGTAATGTACATGTCTCAGTGCGAATGCCATAATTTTTTCTACCGATGCCGGATTGACTTCGTTTTTAGACCATTGGAAAGCGGACTTCTAAATATACAACTTTCATGAAGACCGCAAAGGCCAATTCTATCGTCTAACTTCAGTATCGTCTCACTTTTCTTCCTTTCACTTTTGTTCCGTTCACTTTTCTTCCCTTCACTTTTTACGTCTGATTTTTTTGCGTCTGATTTTTGCGTCTGCTTTTTTGCATCTGCTTTTCTTCATAAACATAGAAAACTAAAAAAAAATCAAAAGTTTAGAAGAATGATTGAAAAAAAGGGAGAATTCATGATATATATCCTTTTTTTTTTCCTAATGTAATCCTCTTGAAACTTTAATGGAAAAGTGCCCTCTATCGGATCTTTTGAAATAATCTTTGTGTTTTCCTCGTCCTAGGTTCAGAATTACATCTCCAACTCTAAATCTTATCTCTAACTCCGACTTTAATTGCGACTAATCACAAGGTTGTGTGGGTGACCATGTATCTAAAAAATAGTTTAAAATTATGACTTTACATGTTTTTAGGAACTTATGCGAGCATGGAAATGATCGTGTATATTACTTACATGGGCATATATCTTCACAATGGCAAAAAAAACATCTTCGAAGCTTTACAAGCTTATAGTCACGTAGACAATTATCTATGATACTCATATGTGTGTGTCCATCCAAAATAGCTCTAATTTTTGTTTTATTCCCTGATTTTACCCTCGTCTTCTCCTTTTAATCCATGAAGATTATTTAGATATGAGAACATATTAGAAGCAAAATAAATAAAAAAATAATGTAACAATCTTAAATTACAAGAAAAAAACTAAACGTGGGCATAAAAACGTAATATAATAAGCGTTTATTATATGCTAGGCAATATTTTGTACGAACCTCTTTTTTAATACATAAATAAAATTTTTAACTTAAAAAAATCAACCCCAACTCTTTATATTTATTTACATTAGGATGAAGTTTTATTTGTAAATATAATCTATCTCTTTTATAATAATAAATTAGAAGGGAAATTTATAAATAATAATAATATTTTAAGATCTCAAACTTCTAATTTTACCATGATATTCATGATTATGATTAAATATCTTAAAACTTCTCTATAAGTTATAATAATTAAGATTATTATATCTTATTTATAACGACAAGTTATAATTTAAAAAATTTAATTGAGTGAGATAAGAATGAATGAATTGTTGGGCTTCAAACGAACCCAGCCCATTAATCCATGCATTTTTCTTCCAGAGCTGCGTCGTATTAAGGAAGATGGTTTGGAGTTACTTTGGACCGTGGAAGTTTGACTGTCGTTCTCTACTTTCGCGCGCGTTTTTCTCCGAAGCACCCCTGACCTTCTGTCATTCCTGTCACCGCCGACCATACTTAACTACGACGCACTCTTTTCTCATACCCGACAGGCCATGTTTCATTTTCAAGATGTTTTTGCTTCCGTTCGTTGGCAAACCCGACATGTCCAAGGGCTGCAAACCGAGAGCTCTGATCACCGCTGCGACTACAGTCGTCATTCCGCTCGCCGGCATAGTCATGAGTTCTGCCACTGGGCAGGAACTGCTCATCGTTGTCCTCCTTAACATAGAAATGGGAAACCCTTATGTTAAAGGTAAGCTTCTTCTTCTCTAATTCTGTGTTCTTTTAAATTATTAGACGTGAACTTTAGCTTTCAATGTGTTGATTTGTTAATTTTACTGATTTTGGAAATCCTAGGGTTTGAAATGATATTGGAGGATTTGTGAGGTAAACTCGTTTTGTGTGATTGTTTGAGTTCGGAAAGGTATGAGTCATTGTTGGTTTAAAGTAATCCAGTGGATTATTTCCTTGGTTTTTGTTTAAGGTCAAATTCGTAGATTAAAACTTAGGGTTTGAGGTGGAAGAAGATATGGTTATATTTCTTCCAATAGAAAAATCTTTTGTTGGATTAGTAATGGTATTTGGAAATGATTTGAGGTGATTGGATTATTAGTTTATTTATCCCACCCTTTTGATTAGGGTTAGTTTCTTGAATTTTAGTGTGCAATTGAGTTTGGTAATTGTTCCAAAGTTTTGAGGTAGTGAATTGGACTATGGATGAGGATTGTTTGTAGGTTCGATCAGATTTGGTTGTATGGTGGATGTGATTCCATCCTCCCCAGTTGCATTATTTGGGCTTTAATGTGATAAGTGTTTGACGATATTTGTTGGAATTTGCTAAGAAATATAAAAGATTTGGTTAAGTGTAAGAGAGGTAAATACGTTTTCAAGTCTTTGGTTTACGTGATCGAAGAGATTATGAAATCCTATCCATTCTTGATGCCTAAGTACTTGCTCTTGAAGGTTTAGCACTTAGCTGGTGGTGAGAACCCAACTCACCAGATTCTTCATCTTCCATCTTGGCTTCTCATCGATTCATTTTCATTTCCTGTATCATATACTCAATAACAGCACCATGTTCAGAAGCAGTTGTCCGACGAATATGTCTTCTCACTTTTGAAAAATAGTTCTTATACTTGAGTAGGAACTATTATTTTATTAAGAACTTAGATTTGATGTATTCTAAATTAAGAGCTGATTCAGTAAAAAATTAGAATCGTTACTCAATTACTGACTTTAGCTTTTGTTCTATCTTTCAACCTGTCTTTAAGTTACTTCACTTCCAATCTCAGAACAATACTGCTGATATTTATTGATGACCTGCAGTGATTGGGGGTACTGATTGTTTTTGTTTCACGTGGCTGATAATTGTCTCACCGTTGCCACCACGGTTTGTTGGAGTCTCTTGTTGAAGAGTATGTGGTTTTGCTTTGGATTTGCATTTCAACTTAGTATTAATTACACAAACACTTCTTAGACATTTATTATAATAAAAGAGTATCAAATACAAGTGTAAGTATTTGAGAGGCGTGAATGGGGGGTGTGGCATTACAATTGCTTGTACTAGTGAATAATAACTTAATTTCATATGATTCTTTTTTTCTTTTGATCTTTTAAACAAAAATGTAGCATATTTTTTATTCAAATAATTTATGATTTTTTTTCCTTTTCAGAAAGAAAAGCAAAACCTGTTTTCCGTAGAAATTATCTATCTAAATGTTTCTATTCATGAGCTGATGATATTGTTAAACTTATTATGACTAAATTTTAGTTTATAGTTGTGGTATGGATATTGTCTTATGGCTGTTACAATCTAAACCTTTTTAAGTTTGAATATGGACTCATAATTTTTATAATTATTTTAGTATTATTGGTTAAATTTGGTTGAACCAGTTGAATCATTCAACCTTTGATCCTAATACTCCAGTCAGATTCTTACAACTTTGGTCTTTATAGATATTTTTATAGATTGCGTTGATAATGCACCTTAATAAAATTTGTTTAAATAGTCACATATGCACGCACGCACACATATATTACTGCTTATGCAGTTTTCATTTAAGAGCACAAATCACTTACAGCTAAAGATTTAGAGCATGTTAAATGTGATATGAATTTGACATTTGTAAGTTGCAAAATGCAGATAAGAAAGTGGAATGCTATTTAGTGACTTTTCTTTTTACTAGCTACTATTTACTAACATGTTTCATTTTAGTGAAACAATGATATTTTAAATATAGTTGGAGAAACTAAACATAAGCCATACTCAAAATATAATTCAATAGTCGTTAAGTATATTGTATTATATGTGTACACACGTACACACTATATATGTGTATGTCTGCCTGGGCGTGTGTGATTGAGTAACGGTGATTGAGATATAGTGTTTTGATTAGTTAGTAATATATGGTAAGTTCACTATAGTCATATTTGTCAATTTGGTAAAGATTGGCAAGTATTAGTAGTCAAAAGTCGTAAGTTCAAATGAAGTTATTGTTTGACCATGTTTGAAATATCCATAGATAACAAATAAGCAGCCTTCCTGTTTTGTCTTGCATTAGTTAAGGCAATTGATTGTGACACAAACTTTAATAATTTGACTGGTTATACACAGCTAAGCAACAATAAGTGCAGCCTAAATATGAAAACTAAAAGACAAACCAATTTGTAAACTAGCAGAGAGCAATACAAAATTACTTTGTAAATAAAACATCATTAAATGACAGTACAAAATTATCTAAAAACTACTTTAAAATTTGCCTGGACATAGCCATGTATTCAAAATTTTCCCTAATCTCATTGTACGTGTCAATAGAACATTGGTTCACAAAAAGACTGATAATTCTTACTGCTTAAATATATGATATAGCTATGAAGTTTAGTACTTGCCCCTATCTTTTCTCTTCAAATTAAAGCATTTCTCTCAATCTGAAAGCAAAAATGGTGAATCCTTTTGCTCTTTTCTCTCTCATTACTGGATGATTTCTTCATGATGAACTGGTAACTGATCTTACTTGAACTTTGACTCCAAGAGATTCTACTGCACAGGGGTAAATTTAAAACTTGGAATTTGTTGTTAGTGAACGAGATGAAATTATATTTCATTTTTGAAAGAACATAAGCTTTCTGAAAATATTTGAATTACATGGTGTTATGCTTTAGCTGTATGCATGAAACCATTATTTCTAACTTTTTAATTTCATGATTGGCCTTTAGTTCCTACACTATGGTATGTGCTTTTCACTTTTAAATTACAAACATGCATCTAGATGTTTTCATTTCCTCACAGGTTTGAATATTTCCCCATTTCAATGAAATCCAATTTGTTATTAATTAGGAGAACCTTCTATTAAGATGGTATGGACAAAATTCTCCTTTTCAGTTTGACAGTCTTCTTCTTCAATTTGACAGTCGCCTTTTCTTTTTAATTTGAACACTATTGTCAAATTTTGATGTAGAAACTTTGTTTACACGTGGGGGGACGTAAACATCTAGATCATACAAAAGTAGTTATTTTATCCTTTTAGCTATTACATTTGTACTATTTCCTTTGGATATTCTAACTTGAGTTTAGAGTTATAATGTATCTGGTAAATTGTTTATTTATAATTGGTAGATAATATGGTTAGGACTGCTCCTGAAGACTATAATGTTCGGAGTTTTATGTTGGGAATATTGTTTCTCATAAATGCCGCTTCATTCTAAGATTTTGATTTAGACAATGTTTTGGTACAATAAATGACGAATATAGTGGCTGCGAGTAGAAAAAACTCCTCATCAGAATCCGAATCATAATAGGTGCATGAGCTAAGGGATGCAAATATATGTTATTGAACATAACAAAGAAAAAATGAAAAACAAACTTTGATTAATGAATCATCAGTGGCAGTTTAAAGTGCAAATGTTGTTATCTATCTTTTCTGCTACGTGCAGGTACGTATAAGTTACCCTATGGGTGATAATTCGACAGACTGGATAGATTACTTGTTAGAAACAACTCCAAGTAGTGATTTTGGCATTTTATTTTCAAAGCTAAATGATCTAAACAGTAGTCCCAAAGAGGAGGTAGAGGTAAATAAATCACAAGAACAACCAAAAATGAACAGTTCTCCCATTGAATACGTTACAAATGCATCAAGGGATAATCATTCTGAAATGGAAGTGTTCACACCATTGGAAAATAATATGCAAGACTTGGGATTACTGCAACAAAGGTCAAATCGTGGAAGAAGAAAAAGATGCAATGAAACTCCTGAAGAGAGAGCTAGGAGAGCAGAAGGAAAAAAGATAAAGAATAGAGTTTCAGCTGCAAGATCTCGAGCTAAAACAAACGTAAGTAACAAATACAAATATTTATTAGCTATAAACTGTAATTACATCCTCATGTTTGGCAAGTGAGTCAAAGTGTGATGAGATTTACACAAATTATTGTGGTAATGAGGCCCATAAATATGTCATCTTTATCTTTATTATGCCAAGTTTAATAGAACGGAGGACATTGAAACTTTGTTTGAGAATAATTGTTTGATTTTGCAGGAGCATATCAACAATCTTGAATCGAAAGTGGAACAGTTAAAAAGAGATAATGAACTCCTGGAAAGAAAGATCAAGTTTCAGGTACTCCACAATAAAACAAAAGGGCTAACTAATAAAGCGATCAATATTTCCCAAATTTTAACTCGTATTAATAGATTTGAGAAGATAATAAATTGCTATACATGTAATTGATTCATGGTGATTCTTTTGTTTATATGATTACAGATACGTGATGATTCTTTTGTTAATTGATATGCATAGGTAGAGATGATGAAGGGAGATGAGGAAAAGACAAAAGCTGAGAAGACTAGAGAGACATCGAACAGACTGAGGAGGGCTTTCAGCTCTTCTTTCTGAAGTTATCGAACCTTGGATTTGCGAGTAGTTGGAACATCAGGTGCCTGCCATCACTTCTTTTTGAATCTCAACACTTTGAGAATGAAAATAAAAAGTTTTGCTAATAGAAAAAAGAGCCAAAATTTAGCGAACTTTATTTTGATTTTTGTAGCATTTAGATTCAAAAAGGAGTGAAGGCTTGTAGATGATAGGCTCATAAAACTTTTATTTAAGCCTCATTTAGCGAAAGTACCATAGTTAATGAATAAGGCTTCTGGCTATGGACGCCTACCAATAAGTTTAATGGTTTTTGTCCTTATATTTTTCTTTAGTAATGAACTATCTTCGGATTTTACTTTCAATAAAGATATTTATGAATAATTACAGTTCGTTGTTTGAATTATGTACAGAAAGAAATTATTTACTCCATTGTTCTTCACTCACAATTTCCTTAAAGTAGTCAAACCAATTAGAGATTTAGGCCATTGTAGAATAACTTGTCCAAATTCTTCATTGTATCAGCAAAGAATTTATGATAAGTATAATATGAGGCGAATCCAATTGTTATATTGTTGGAGTAGACAACTTCATGGAAGTGACAATCTAAAGAATGAAAATTATAATTTGGGTCATAAGATACAATGAGGAGTAGGTCTGCTGACTTTTAAGGGAGGCTTTTCACTTTTTACATGGGATTAAAAAAAGTGTAAAAGATAATAGATATTTCATGTGATTTAAGAAATTAAAAAATAATCGATCTCTAAAATTTTCTATTTTTTTCTTCTAATTTTCAGTTTTTTAGAAAAACTCATGCTTTTAAATTTCAACTAAAAATAATGACGAAATATATTTAATATAAATATCATATGTAAACTGATCAAGTATTATTAATATATTAATATAATTAAGTTCTTAAACTCAATTCTAACTAATTTAATTGGACTTAAATTAATAATTTAAAATAATTATAATAAGTAAATTTAATTATTTCAAATCTGATTTAAAAGTTGAGTTGAATTGTCATGTAAATAACATTTGACTAACTCACGTATGATATTTTTTTTTATCTGAAATTTAAAAAAACTTAAAAATTGAGTTTTTTTAGAATATTAAAAATTATAACGTACAACTTTATTTGATGCAAGAAAATTAAAATAAATAATAAATTTATACAAATAACGTTAAATATATAAAAAATTTGTACATTTTATAAATTTTGTCCATCATGATTATCTCTTTAATATAAAATTTAAATTTAAATAAATATACAGTTATGCATTTATAATTTCATGATGAGCATATAATTAAGAGATTAAAGTAATAGAAAATATGCTTATTATCTTTTTTTCTATAAATACCTTATTAATAAACAATCATTAAAAAAATATTGCATATGAGATTAGAAAATGGAAGTTAGGCATGTGTCATAATCGATCCATGGTCTTACATAATGTGGTATTTGCTATAAAGATTTAACAAAATCTTATTTCTTCATTAGTGTTGATTAAATTGGATGTGACGTAAACTTCCATAATGGATAAATGGAATTATATCTTGGATTGATTTATTATGTTCAATATTTATGTTGGATCGTTTTATTATTCTAGATGTTATTTATTCGAATAGTAATACAAGTTATTTTTATTTACATCATCTAATAATTCCAATGATAATACAATTTAGTGGTATGGTACACTATATCATATTGGTCAAAATTAAATAAGTTTATTAACTAAAAAAGGTCTCTCAAATAATTTAAATAAAGTAAAAATACATATTTGTGAACATTATCTAATTGGTAAAATAACAAAAAAAAGTCATTTGGAAAGGGAACACACGATTCATATTCATTGCAGATTTTCGTTTGACATTTGTAATCCAATGAATGTAAAAACAAGATGTGAGATTTTGTTTTTCACCATTTTAATAGATTACTCGGAATACACATGTTTACTTGATTTCTCACAAATTGGAATAATTAAATTGTTTCATAAGGTATAAAAATTTGGTAGAGAATCAATCAGACATGAAAATGAAAGTATTAAGAATTGATCAAGAATACTTGTATAATAAGTTCAAAATTTTATATGATAAAAAGGGTATAAAAAATATAGTAGATTATTCTTTGAACTTCATAACAAAATGTCATCGTGGGAAGATAAAATAGAATGCTAGAAATAATTAGGTCTATGTTAGCACGAGGAAATTTACCACTTAGCTATTAGGGAGATTCATTGCTCACAGTCACTTATGTTTTAATTGAGTACCCATAAAATCGGTTACTAATACTTTATATGAGTTATGAACAGGGAGAAAACCTAATTGACAAGTATAAAGCTGTAGGGTTGTATAAACTACATTTATGACCTCTCTCACAAATATAGGAAACTAGGTGTAAGAAGGAAGAAAGAATCTATATTAGATATTTTGGACACTCAAAAAGATATGTGTTTATAGGTGAATGCAGTAATAAAGGAGTAATTGAATTTGAACCACAAGATGTCATATTTTTAGTAAATGACTCTCCAAATTAGGGTGAAATATGAAAAAACGTACTTTTATATAAGATGCTTGATCATAATGATTATGTTATGTGTAATTAGAAAGAGGGACTCCATCCGAGTGGGAGTAATATAAAACTTAAAGGATTGAATCAAGATCAATGCTAGTTCTAACTCATAATAGTTTACCTATTGTATCTGACTCGAGTGGGAGTAATCAAGACATTCATGAATATGTTTCTTATGAACCTCATTTGCATCGAAATAAACATAAAATAAATTCCCATAATTCATTTTGAAATTAAAGGAGAAATCATATCATTATCTCGCAAGAAGATAATGAGCCAAATGATGTATACGATACTCTTACTAATCCTACTAAAAAAAATAGATGAAAGCAATGAAGGGGAATTATTTCTTTAAGTTTAAATCAAGTATAGGACTTAGTTAATTTCTCTAATGGGAAAAAAACTATCGGGAGCAAATATATTGTCAAAATATTATAAAAATTCAATGGAAGTATTAAAGGATATAAAGCGTGCCTCGTGGCTAAAGGATATAAACAACATGAGATAATTGATTATCAACAAAAAATTTCCCTAATACTGAGATTTGCTTCGACCTATCTAATCATAGTTATAGTAGCCAACGTGAATCTTGAATTATATCAAATAGATGTAAATACTGCTTTTCTAAATGGATAATTAGAAAAATAATCTATATGAAATTACATGTAGATTTCATTGAGACAGGCCAATAACTTAAAGGGAGTCAGTTATTAAAATTAATTTATAGCCTAAAGTGGTCTTTAAGATAGTGGTCCATACATTTTCTTAAAGTAATTATTTCTCATGGTTTCCACATGATTGATGAAAACCGTTGTGTATATGTTAACAGATCCAAAGATAAATTTGCTACTTTATCTTTATATGTGGATGATATTTTGATTGTTTGTAATGACTATGAGTTTGTTAAGAAAATAAGAGGGTTAATTGTCTTCCAAATTTGAGATGAAAGACATGGGTGAAATTGCATATATTTTTGGAGTTAAGATTTCAAAAGATCGCTCGAAGAAATTATTGTCACTTTCTTAAGTCACATGAAGTTAAAAAATTCTTGAACGATTCTATATGTAAGATTACAAACTAATCAATAACCTTATTATTAAAGGCGAAGGTCCTAACAATTTTTTTGCCTACAAGCCCACAAAAAAAGGAAAAATGAAGAAAGTTTCATAATTTAGTGCAATTGGATGTTTCGCGTACGCAATAATATGTACAAGCCAAATATTAATTATGTTGTCGAAATTTTGAGCAAATATGAGTCAAATCTACAATAAGCACAATAAAAAGTAGTAAAGAGAATATTAAGGTATCTAAAAGTAATGTCGATTGCTCATTGTATTATCAAGATAATAACCTATTTGTACAAAGTTATATGTATGTAAATAGGAGAGGGATTTAGATTAGAGAAAATTTACCCTTGGATTTGTTTTTTTGCTAAAAAAAATGTAATATCATGAAAAAGTAAGAAACAATAACCTGTTGTGTTATCCATAATAGAGTATATACCCGAACATTCAATTGGCATTTAGGTACCTATCCAATGACAATGGTAAGTTAGAGCAAACATAATCTCTTAAATGGCATCATAAAGAATGTACAATACTTAAAAACTTTGACACTTCATTTCATTCATTGACAAAAGTTTACATTGTATTCATTGAAACAAATATTTACAATCCTTATACAAAAGTTTTATATGACAAGAAACTACAAATTACAAACTATAACTCCTCTGATGTCAACTAACAAACCTTTGAGCCATAACTTAATCCAAAATGTTCCTTTAGACAATCTTAGGAATTAGGTCCTTCTCTCGTACCTGAAAAGCTACGTTGCAATTTTTGACGAGTTTTGCGAACTCAATGAGTGAACCATCACTGATGATCTCACTCAGGTCAAATACACAAATATCACACAATCAACCAATTTCATAAACATTCGTTCAGAATATGAATAACCCAATCAATCACATTAACATGGCATATCACTTTATTGTCACAATTTCATAAAAGATTTCATGATAATATATTTCATAATCATAAGTATACAAACGCAGATGCATATGAGATTCCAGATTTGTTATTATTTGCTGTGACTGAGTGCCTTTCAGATACAGATATAGATACAGATACTGGCCCATTGGTCTCAGTCAGATACAGAAATTACAGAGCAAAGCTCTACGTGTAGAATTCTGAGCTTAAAGC
>JANIJF010000210.1:6711058-6722643 GCA_024520955.1 Erythroxylum bequaertii | reverse complement strand
TGGATCTGGAGAAAGCCTATGATAGATTATCATGGGTGTTCATTCACGATACTCTCACTACTATCGGATTCCCAGCCTCGCTAATTGACCTCATCTGGAAATGCATTTCCACAGTATCCATGCAGGTGACTTGGAATGGAGCTCTTAGCACCGTCTTCCACCCCTCTCAAGGAATACGTCAAGGCGATCTGCTTTCGCCTTATCTTTTCGTTCTCTGTATGGAGCGTCTAGGACACTCCATCAATCATGCGGTGTCCTAAGGTCGCTGGAGGCCGATCACACTCAGTCGATCTGGCCCTCCTCTTACTCACCTGCTCTTTGCGAATGACCTCATCCTTTTCGCAGAAGCCTTGCCGGATCAAGTTAGAGTCATTCGGGAAACCCTCCAACAGTTCTGTGATGTGTCTGGCCACCGCGTCAATTTCGATAAATCCCGATGCTAGTTCTCTAAAAATGTGCCTCAATCTGTCACAACCGCTTTTAGCCGAGCTCTTCACGTGCACCAGAGTACTGATCTTGGCCGTTACCTTGGGGTGCCCCTACGGCATGCATGCGCTAACAAACGCACCTATCAATACATCCTCGATAACGTCCATCGCCGGCTCTCTGGATGGTTGGCTAACCTTTTAGCTCTGGCAGGTCGCATCACCCTGACACAAACAGTTATTGAGGCACTCCACAGTTATACTATGCAGACGGTCCGACTCCCCCGCAGCCTATGTGACGAGTTGGAGAAACTGATGCATCAATTTATCTGGGGGACCTCCAATGGCACAAAACGTGTCCATCTCGTCAACTGGGAGGACGTTTGTCAACCCAAGGAGACGGGGGGACTTGGCATCCGTAAAATCCGCACTACTAATGACGCCTTCTTAGCAAAATTAGGCTGGGCGTTGATCACCAAGCCCCATGCTTTGTAGGTGCGAATTCTCTCCGCGAAGTAAAAATTTGACGCCAACAACCTCCCCACTGTTCTGGACGGCAAGGGTGGGTCGATGATATGGAACAGTATCAAGGCTACATGGCACATAGTTCTCCAGGGCCTTCAATGGTCTGTTGGTGACGGCTCTAGGATACGCTTCTGGGTCGATCCTTGGATTCCGCGATTAGGCCCTCTATTATACCACACTACCTTACCCGTTCCTGAGTCCCTTCTCACCCTCCATATCCAACATATGGCTGATCATGATGGACAATGGAACTGGGCAGTTCTTCAACCGTATCTCCCTCCCTCAATCTGTCAAATTATAACTGGTACGTTCCTGCCTAAACCCCACTTGGGACCTGATAAACTGATATGGGGATCTTTTGCCACTGGTGAATTCACGGTCGCCTCCGCTTACTCCCTACTTCTCGGCAATGATGACGGCCGACCCCCGATGATATGGAAGGCGATTTGGCATTGGCAGGGTCCCCAACGTATCCGCTCTTTCCTTTGGCTTCTGGCGCACGATCGCCTTCTCACTAAAAAACAGCTTGTCCGCCGGCATATGTCCTTGGATGGCTCTTGTCATCATTGCCATATTGATGAATCCTCCCTCCACGTCATGCGGGACTGCAGTCTAGCCCGACAAGTCTGGTCCGCTTTTCCATCCCATGTTCTTCCTCTCGGGTTCTTCACCATGTCAGAGCACGAGTGGATCCTGTCTAACCTTCAGCATCATCGACGTGTCCATGGCCATGACTGGGCGATCCTCTTTGGCACCACGTGTTGGCACCTTTGGACTTGGCGCAACATGGCTTTATTTGATGCAAATTTTACTTGGCCTCCCTCACCAGTCTCTTGCATTTTGTCTTATGCAAGTTTTATCCACCAGGCGGCCGAATGGCGACTTCCCGCACCCTTTGGTCTCCGACCTCGACAACAGCAACGTCTCGACTGGAACCCACCTTCCACAGGTTGGGAAAAGCTCAATATTGATGACACCAGTAATCACTCATCGTTCACCGCCACAGTGGGCGGGCTCATACGGGACTGTGCAAGCAACTGGCTCGGTGGGTTCACCCACAATCTTGGCTGGTGTCCCCCGATGTCGGCAGAACTCTGGGGAATTTTTACTGGACTCTCTCTCGCTTGGGACCTTGGCTACCGCAAAATTGTGTTGGAAGTGGATTTCACGACGGCTCTTCAATTAATTTCGTCCGCTGCCAGTAGGGCCCAAGCCCTCAACCCCATCGTTCAGGGCATCAATGAACTGCTCTCCCGTAACTGAACTGTTACCCATCGTCACACATATCGAGAGGGCAATTGATGCGCCGACTGGCTAGCACACTATGCTACCTATTTTGAGCTAGGGATCGCTTATTTGGCAGCTCCACCCATAGGATGTCATTTGCTCCTCATAGCGGATAAGTCGGGCACCTGTTTCTCCCGACCCCTTTTGTAAACTTATAAACTGTGTTGTCTTTCCTCTTATCAAAAAAAAATGATGCATTATACTTGGTCTCTGGTTGGTTGGGTTTATACCAGTAGAGCTTTTGTTAATAGAATTTTTTTTCTATAGAGCCTTTTTTAGAAGAATTTTTCTAAAAAGTAGTTAACTATTTGACTCTCATTTAAAAAAAAGTTTTTTTAAGCTTCGTATGATAGACTGTTTGGTAACATAAATATAAAAAGCATTTTCAATTTTAACTATATTTTATTTTGTAATAAAAGTATTTATGCATATAAATATTATTTAAAGTATATTAAACAATATGCAAAGCACAATACATTAATTATTATATAATTTTGAATCATATGAAATATAAATGAAAATTTATCTAGCCAAATCTTTTATATAGATTATTAGTAAACTAATATCGAAAATAAATATTAAAACATATAAAAAAGTCAAATAATATTGTATAAATCTCAAAATAAATATTCAAGTTGAGTAAATAATTAAATACATAATAAACGGGAAGATAAGTTTATAGGTATTGTGGGAATTATGTGTAAAACATAAAGACAAAATGGACTAAAACATAAGATCATTAATTGATAAAAATCTATCTGAAAAAGCATTTTTTTAAGCTCCAAATTTGAGATTCTTAAAAAGCTATATTTTGACTGTCAAAAAAATTATATATATTAAAAATTACTTTTTATTTTAAAAAAAAACTTGTGATGAAAAAAATACTTATTGACTTTCTAAAAGCTCCTATTGTTGTTAATGTTATCATTTTTAATAATTTATTGCAAATGACATTTATCTATTATTATAATTAATTATTAATTTATTAAGTATCTGAATTTATAATTTAAGTCATATATGAATATTAAAATTTAATAATAAAAATATTTTTTTTAAATTTACATATTGGAGTTTAGAACCTTCTTTTTACTTTATCTCGGACTATGTTTAGGGCAGACTAGTGTACAACCATCCATAGATAAATTCCTAATCTCAAGCTTACATAGTGTATTGGGAAATAATGTCTCTTGCTGTCCTAGACATGAAAACTAAAAAAAATGCTACATTTTTTCCTGAAGAAATGACTGCGTCTCCGGTACGTTCTTTAGAAACGAAACTCCCACCCGCCATCATCGCCGTCCTGCAACACAGATTTGTTTAGCAACCGTATGTTTCCACCATCAAATCCAAGACTGGAACCGTGATGCATTAATGACGTCTAAAATAAAAAAATTGGACTATGAAAGGCAGTTGCTTGTGTGGGGAATGGTCAAGTGGAATCGGGTAGGTTTCAATCTTATCCTCCCCTCGATTTATGGGGCCGTGGCTGATGCAAGAATTACCTAATATGAATGCAGGCAAGTTGACAAGCAGCAGCCTTACTTTACGCTTAAAGAAACAAGTCCCAATTTCCCTTCGCCTACCAGCGTCAAAAAAGTCCAGCAAAGGCGGCAACTTGGATGCTTGGAAATGATGAAGCTATTACCATATTTTAAGATATTTTATTATGGAGTTCCATGATTTGTTCTTCGATCCCTTACAAGACACCAATGTTAATCCTGTTGATGTTCTACTTCAAATAGACATGGGATCAGTCCAAAAAAGGCCGGTATTGGAAATTCGCTTTTTGGTTTGCGATAATCGGTACAGACAGAGAGAATACCGCCTTTACAGATGGAGCTTACAATCAAAGACAAGAGCGATGAGGAATCAACCTTTGGAAGGGTAAGGAAAAATCAGGAACCTTTTCTAAGAGCTTTGTGTGGAAGGGTTGACACTAATGATTTCCTCAACTGACAGAAACAAGTTTGGACTTTTGTGTGATTGAAGATAGCAAGAATTTTGCTCAAAGAAAGATTCACACGCACGATTGCAAGTAGAGACGGACCCATTACTGCTATCTTTTACATTAAAGAGAGACAAAAATTAGAGACTGTAGCCACCTAATTTAGACTTCAAATTCAATGCAGCAGCCAGACTCTTTAGCCACAAAATTCTAGACTACAAGCTAGTAACATAGAAAGGACATGCAAAACACAATCTCGTAAAGAAATGAAACCAATGTAGAGATATTTCCGCAAGAATGAGGCAATAAATTTCTCACCTAAAAGTCCTCTTCTTGGGCGATGATCAATGGGTGAGTTGTTTGTTTTGATGTCTCCATCCTTTGTCCCATGAATTAGGTGGTGGCTACTACGCCCAGATTAAGTTCACGATAACAAAGATAACCATGATAAGGAAAGAAAATCCCTGAAACATTATTCGCTGTTACTAATGCAAGAGTTTTTAAGTAGAATTTATGGAAGAGACAAAATGTGACTTACCTTGCACCGTGAGACTGAAGAATATACCAACTCTGGAAGATTGCCCTGCTGCAGCTGCCCCTGCTTCAGCTGCCCAATGTTGTAAACTGGAGTACCATCAGGATAGAATAAACCATAGTTCCTTTCTGAAGTTGGACCAGACTTTAAATCCTCGTTAAAAAGTGCAAAAACGTGTACGTCAACTGGAACTGATGGTTTGGCTGGAGTTCCTTGTTTCTGCTGTATTCTCTTCAGCAGATTACCATTGTAGAGGCCTGCATTTTCTGGCGTTGCTCCAGCTTCATCTGCATCACCCTTGGAGGGCCACCCAGTCTCTGAAATTCGGACTTCAATGTCGGTATGCCCCATGGCTTTAATTGCAGAATACACAGCATCAATTTGAGCATACAGCATGTTATCATACTGCCAATTGGTATTAGGATCTGTCATTGATTGATTTGCCTGGAAAAGTACATAGTCTAATGGCACTTGACTGGGGTTGCTCTTGTAGGCAAAATAAGGATACGCATTAATGAGGAAAGGAGACTTGGTTTGGGAGTGAAAATTCAATATTGGTTGGATATACTCAACAAGATCCTGTTTGAAAGTCCCTGAGGAAGGAGGGTAGGAATTGGCTAAGATGTCCAGAGAATGTGCTGCTGTGACAGTAACCTGCTTATCTAGCCCAAGGTTTACTAGTGTATTGTAAACCGTTTGCATAGCTGGAAGGAGATAAGACATCAACTGTGCGTCATTGGACTTAAAGATCTCATTTCCTACGATGATGCTGGTGATTTTCGTCTGAGGAAGGTGGGTTTGAACATGTTGTTGTATCCAACTCTGAGCTTTATTGGGGTCTGTCATAGTCTGCAGGGACTCACTTCCAAGTCCGATGATGAAATCTACGTTGGTATTGGAAAACGCAAGCAGCACATTTGGGTCAGCGTCATAGAGCTTTACTCTGCTGATGTTGAGGGACTGAAGGAGAGAGGAGACACGGCGTGGTGATGGGAGATTGTTAGCGATCTGGCCATAGTTAATTCCAACTCCAAGGCCTTGGATTTGGACAGTTGAATCTGAAAACAGTGGAAAACAGAGCTAAATGTTTGGTAACAAAACCACGAGAACAACACAGAAGATGAACTAACACGAGAAAAAGGATTAACTTGACGAATACAGAATATTTGTTCACAAATTCTAACAATAAAGGAAGAAAACTTTTGTATCTAATAAAGAAAAATATCCAGATATTCAAGTCAAAACTTCGTGTGCTTGGAATGAAAGAATAGAATACATATCACCACCTTTATATGGCGCAAAAATGTTAAGAAATCCACTAAAAGGATCTTTTTAAGTCACTGCAATTCATCTAAATCTCAATCCAGAAGTTCAGAATCAGACTTCCAAGTCCAGTTCTTTCCATGCTTCCGTTGAAAGAGAATTGACCTCAATCAATGGTGTAGGCACTAGAAGTCATATACTTGGATCAATCAACAACATGGAAAGAAGAAAACAGAGCTGATACACAAAGATGTCATCTTTCTCTACATTTTCCAGATAGCCAAACAGAGAAGTGAAAGGGGTATGAGGAGGAAGCAAGAAAAACCTGAAAGAGTGAGGACCAGAAAGAGCAGCTGTAACAGGACAAAGTAGGTGGCCATGTCTGATCAGACTGTGGTTTAAATCCAGAGAAGCAGCAGAAAGATGACCACCATTACAGCCACCACGGCCCCCACAGCCCACGAACAACAGCAACAAAACAGCCGCTTGCCAACTATATAGAGAACTTATATTACTTTCGTACTACTTATAGAAGAGTTTCCATAATAAAAAATCCACAGAAATTAAAATAGTTGGATGTTCATACAGAAACAAGTTGCCCATCGACTTGGTTTAGGATTTTTCTGGCTCGTTTTCTTTTCTAAATGCGTGGTATCTCCAGTTGCTTCCGTACACGTATGCAACATCCGAAGAGTCGCATCTGTTGCCGGTGATTTTACTGACATTTCATTCCTAACCACTTACCGTTTAATTTCTCCTCAGCCTTTCTCGCTCACTGTGTCGTAGTCTCCTAGATGGAGACTTGTATTTGTCAGTTTGTCAGGAAGATTTGGTCCTAGCTCCTGTAAATAAGTCCACAAACGTCCCAAGTTGGTGCCAAATGCATATAACATTCAAGTTTTCTTATTTCTCTTAGCAGAAAAGAGAAAATACAGTAGTTACCGTCTTTAACGTATAGAGACAAGACGGGATAAAATAAGATAGGATGAAACAAAATAAAAAGGAGTATTAAATTTGAACTTGGTATAAAATTTAATATAAGTTAAAAAGGGGGTATTAAACTTGAACTTTATCAAGCTTTAAATTGATTTGAAATTAAATATATTTACTTGTTTGATGTAATTAATCAAAAGCAAATGTATCTTTGTTACAATTGGATGAACAGAGTAACAACTTGTTTAACAATTCATTCGCCAAAAGTGATACGACTCTTTTCTCAACTTCTGTTTGTTCATACGAAGTACGTTCTTTAAATTATCAACTTGTCAGCTTCAACAAGTTAAAATCCATGAAAGATTTGCCATTATCAGCAACTAGCTGATTTCATGCGTTTCAAACCATCATTTTGACTGTTGAGAAAAAGGCTGCTTCAGGATGCCTATAAAAGTTCAGAATCCAAATCATAGCTTCCCGCTATATTTTGTAGACTTAACTATGATGTGATGTTAGAAAATGCATAAAAAGTCACATTTTTTATAATCACGTTTGCCAAACTGATGTCTAGACTTTCAGAATAAGCATACCCAATTTCTTTTTCCTTCTGAGACAACGAATTTGACTTGAGTAAGGGGATGTTTCTAACTTGTGAATGGGAAGTCTAGACATCGTTTGGCAAACATGATTAGGAAAGATGTGAAAATTATGGTAAAAGAAGAAGATATTTTTAATTTAAAAAAAAAGAAGAAGAAGATATTTTTGGTAATAGTGACGCGGATGATAAGCAATCACCCACGTATATTACCACCGCCTACAGACACCATCCTCGCACCGCACGCGACGAGGATGGTCGGCACCGAGTCCCCCCCACTTCATGATTTACATGTGCCATGTTACATGTTTTAGATCTCCCCAAACTTTTGTTTTTTTTTTTAATGCCCCAAACTTTTATTTTAATTTATTAAAATTAACCTCTTTAATAATTAGACAATAAGACTGTATATTATTAAATTTTTTTTAAATTTTCATTCTAGTGGGATTTTTACTTTGTGTTATTATTGTATTAATAATTTAATATATTTCAAAACTTTTCTTTTCATTTTTTATTATGAACAAGTATATAAAAATGGTAATGGCCCAATCAAGTCTTAGGCAACCAAAATTGAGTTAAGTTTAATCGGCCCTAATCGTCTAAAGCTTAATTTGGCTTGAAAATTATGTTACTTTTAATAAATATAAAATAATATTGTTTTACTCAAAATAATGTCGTATTAAATAAAATTGTTAAATTTAAGGTCAAATTAACTCTAAACAATTCAAGACTAATCCAAAGCTTAATTTTTTATAAAAGGTTAAAATTTAGTCAAATTCATAGCCTAACTTACTAATTTCGGGGCAATTTAAACTCGAACTAATCTGCCAAGTCTCCGAGTATCTTCGTTTTTCCTTTTTTTTTATAAGTTTTACCGAAACAATTATTTGAGTCCACCATTCCAATTTGAAAATCAAAGTATTCTTAAAATAATTAATTGATTTCTTTATTATTTGTTTTTAAAATTTTTATTTAAAATTTTTATCATAAACTATGAAAAATGATATTTTTACTATCTAGATCAACTATTCAAATTGGTTTATAAGAATTTATTTAACCCGCTTTAAATTTTATAAAAATATTGTGTCAATAACTAAATTAAAATATTTTACCGATATCTTAATCAACATAATTATATTATTAGTATCAAAATAAAAATTTTAATCAAGTCAATAATTTCACTACCTATTAAAATAAATAATTTTATTTGAAATTCTGAATAAATACTAATTTTATGTATAAGAAGGATGTAGTTAAATTTAAGTAAATTATAAGATTAATCATTCTAATTTTTTAAGTGAATGTGTATAATTTGACTTCCTTACAAAGATTTATAAAGATCATACCACGATATATAAAGATTAATCATTATAATTTTTTGAGCGAATGTTTATAATTTGACTTCCTTATAAAGACACAAATTATCATACCACAATATATAAAGATTTATACTCATTGCTACTTTGAGTATACTTATCTTTATATTAACTCAAGGAAGAGTAATTATCTTTATGCGTCATTAGTCAACCTAGCATCACAAGATCTTATTTCAAGCTAAGAAATCAAATTTAATATTTAATTATTTAAATTTAATTTATTTTCAAATATTTTAATATATATTATTTTATCTTTAATCTCTCTTGTCTTCATGATAAGTTCTGCTCTCTTGTCTTCAAGACAAGTTTTTTCCTATGGAGTTATCCCTTGGTTTTGTGATCTCTTTTTGGATCAGTGTCTCATGGCAAATCTGGAAGATATTGAGAGGCTTCAAGGGGGTATGAGGGGTTATCATTGGAGGAGGAAAGGGTCGAAGAGGTGGAAATTGAAGTCCCAGATTTGGGAGAATAGGGGAAGGCTCCAAAGTGGTTTGATAAGAACTTTTAGGAGAGTCACATCCTAAAAGCTAGCTTATGAGGGTAGAGAGCTCAAAGTCCTTATAAATTTCATATCAATTTTGTATTTAACCAATATGGGATTCAAGACCCATACCTTGCAATTAGATCAAACCGTAACATTCATCCCTCCATAAGGACCAATGTCCTCATTGGTCACGGCCATGTTGGTTACGGCTGACACTTTCAGGTCACCACTCTATGGGTCACCACTATGAAATCCTTGTTGGTCACAGCTGGCACTCCCAGGCCACCACTCCATGGGCCATCACTCTAAGATCGGCTCTGATACCAATTGATAAGGACTTTAGGAGAGCCACCTCTTGAAGATGCCTTCTCAAAGATTGAAGAATGCACCTTCATTGCACGACCTGATGAACAGAGGACTGATTGAAGACTTCCTTCAGTACTGTTCGCGCCTTCTTACAAAATTTCCAAGAAAGCGGAAATTCAGCCACTGAAGTTCTTAGATTTTGTTAACCATTACGTCGCTCACAAATGTAATTGACATTCACTCACAGGGTTGAAGTGTTTTGTAAATAACTGATGAATTTGTATAAAAGAATTGTCACTCTCAATGGAACCCGATACCAACTTTTGGTTTTCCGAACAATACTTTAATTTTGTGCTATGAAACTACTTCAGCTATTCAACTTTTAAAAACTTCTGAAAAACCAAAAGCACACAACAAGGATTGGAAATTGAACTAGAACTTTGTATTGATGTTTTCTATTATCTCTTACAGATTTGAAAATGAGATGAAGAAGAGCTTTATATTAGCTTGTATAAAGTAGTTTGTTTGCTACTGTTTGCTTTTTGACTTTTGTAAAAGTAGGTGAATTATTGCTTACTTTGATAAAGTAGATACTTTAGTGATAAGGTTAGGTAGCCTTTTTTCTAAAGTGTAATCATGTAAGCTCTAGGATAGTTTACATTTCTATCAGAAAAACTGAAAGACAAATACATAACTTGAAAAATAAAAATAAAGCTATGACAAACATTTCCTCATTTGTCAATGCACAAAAGTGGGCAATTTTGTCCCTAGCATAACAAAACCTGACATCTTCAACAGCTAATAACTTCAGAAAAACAAAATCCTAACAATTACAAATCCTGTTGATAGCAATGAGAAAAAGAAGTGTGTGGTGTACTAACCATCCACGCTTTGATTTAACTCTAATGACTCTTGATTGAACTGATTAATCATCCATGAACTTCTTTGCATTAATCAAACTCTGTTTCAAAAAATTCCATGATTTCTGTTCTTTATGCCTTGCATTTTCCTTTTCTTGTCAAGAACATCCTGAAAACTTCACAGCTGCTTCAACTTTCTTCAGATTTCTCCAGCTTCTTGATCTTCAATCTTCAGAATTCTACTTCTTGGATGCATGGTCTTCTGAATTATCCCCAAAATCATCAGCTCGAGTTTGTTAAGAAGTCTTGGAGGCTTCAGCTTGATCTTCACTCTTCTTCTCTTCTTCATTTTAATTGCCATTGCAAGATCCTCAGCAAGTTTCAACATAGCTGGTTTCACAAAACAATTTAATTCAACTACCCTAACCCATGATCTTCGAAGCTCTTTGACTCCGGCCAAACTCCTGCAAAACGGACGATGGAATGATAAGCACTAAACAGTTCAATGGCTCCTATGGAACATAAAAATTAAGTAGAATCAGACAGTGCAGCGTTACCAGAATCGACAACACCAATTATGATGTTTGATAATGATAAGGAGACATCGAATCGATCAACATTGTCCACGAAATTTATCCGAAGGAAGTCCCATGAATGTGTAGTATGTGTTAGTGAATATATAAAACTAATTAAGTTGGCCTCACACAACAGCTTAAGCTATTGTGGTGAAACGGTCACTTAACAGTAAGTCTCAATTTCTCCAACTTTATGTTAAACCGCATATGTTAAACTGCTTTAGAGAAATCATATCTTCTCTCACTAAATGCTAAACAACATTAGAGAAAACTTGTTTCCTCTCACCAAATGCTAAACTACATTAGAGAAAACCTTTATGTTCTCTTACTGAATGCTAAACTGCATTATAGAACCTTTATGAGATTGAAAACTTATATCCCCCTATGTCATGTCAAACTTTATGGATATCTGTATAAGACTGTATGCATCTAAATGACATAAGCTCAAGGCCAATTTGTACATATGCCTAATTACC
>JANIJF010000210.1:6343756-6356669 GCA_024520955.1 Erythroxylum bequaertii | reverse complement strand
TTTAATAGAGCAAAACGGATATATATAAGAAAATATAAAAATATATAAAGCAAGATTAAAAATTTGTAATTAAATTAAAAAAATTTGACTAATAAAATTATCAGTAAATATTTAAATTGTATAATAAGCAGGTGAAAAGCCATAAATAGAAAGTAAGACGAAGGAAAAGCAGACGGAAGCGCAAAAGTAAAAAGCAGACAGAAGGGCAAGCCAAAGTGGGACGATAGAAAAGTGAGACGGAAGCGTAAGCCAAATTGAAAGGATAGAAAACTAAGACCGAAATTAATCTTGCGTGTCGACTTTCTCTTTGAACTGTGAACTATTACTCTTACTGTTTGATACAAGCACTTAGAGAATAAATTGGAAAAGTTCATAATATAGTTTTCCAATAGTTGATAGGAAAAGAAAGTTTTTCAAGAAGTTTTCAGGAAAAAATAATAAATTTATAATAATAATAAAAATACAAAATGTATGATAACAATAATAATAATATTAATAGTCACAAATTAATAATAATAATTATTATCATAATAATAATAATAACACAAATTTTAATAGTCATAATAATAACAACAATAATAATAATTTCAAAATTAATTATAATAAGAAAAATAATTAGAAATTTATTTGCGAATAATAATAATATTAGAAAGTGATGAATCGTATTGGTAAGGCTGAAGCAAACTAAGACAAAGAGAAAATGAGAGGAAGCAGCGAAAGCGAAAGTGAGACGGAAGCGGAAGACAAACTAAGACGAAGTGGAAGTCAAACTCAGACGAAGGGAGAGACAAAAGTAAGACGATGTGCAAAGGGAAAAGTAAGACGAAGCGGAGAAGGAATTATTAGATGAAGCGCATACATATATAACCCCTATGAAAATTATATTTGTGTTATATTTGTGGTATCTTCATACAATTTTTGTCAATAATAAAAATAAAAAACATGAATATATGAATTAAGTAAAATATTAATAATGATAATAAAAATGATTTTCATTATGATAAGAAAAATTATAAGGATTTGATTTGCGAATAATAATAATATTAGAAAGTGACGAACCGTATTGGTAAGGCTGAGGCGGACTAAGACGAAGCAAGAATGAGAGAGAGAAAAGTAACACGAAGTGCAGGGAAAAAATTCAGACGAAGCGGAGTCGAAGTCGAGAAGAAAAATTTTGATGCAGCGCGGAGAGAAAAGTTAGATGAAGTGTAAAGAGAAAAATAAGACGAAGAGGAGAGCGAAAAATAAGACGAAGTGCGGAGCTAGGGAAATATATATACATATATAACACCTTTAAAAAACATATGTGTTATATTAGTGGTATTTAAAATCTTATATTCATTTCTATATTGTTCGATTTTCAATTGTTCGTTTTAACTACTTTTGGCTTACATAAACTATTTCAATTGTTTAAATAAATTATAAAAATTTCAGTAATCAGCAAATTTTTTTTTGTCATTTTGAATTAATTTTTTTCTACTTTTAATAATTATCTTAATAATTATTGTAAAAGGCAGACGATAGCGCGAAAATAGAAAAAGCAGACGGAAGCGGCACTAAAACTTCTTAACTTTTGTCCTCTGACTTCGATCAAACATTTTCTTCGTCGAAGCTCAACTTTTTTCAACTCGATGAAGTAACATACTTAATTAATTGATATGATAATTTCGGTTAATATAAGATAGAGTTTTCTAAATTCAACGTCTAGGAAGCTAATTGGTTGAATGTAGAAAAGTGCCTACGAGGAATTAGCGGTAGGCAAAATTAAATGATAAAAGTGAGACGATAGAACTTAGACGAAGTTTTAAAATGATTCTTTGCGACTATAATCTACCAAGAACAGGATCAAGGCATCTGTTGACAACCTTAGATGAACAGTGTCTATTCCATCTATTTAATCGACAACTTGATGATTTACCATTCCTTATTTTCCACTACATGGTCAACACAAAGAAGGAATTGAATATTAAACCATAGCTTAATATAACATAGGTTTCCATTTAATAGTTATTATATTCTGTCGGATTCAGTAATCATTTGATTGAAATGTAAAAATGGTGAAGCAGAGTTTAATCGAAATGATAATTAGCTTAATACAATATAGGTTTGCATTTGATAGTTATTATAATATGATGAAGTTTGGTTGATATTGGACATATATATACGATATATGATAATAATAATAATAATGATTAATAATAAAGATATAGAAAGCAGAGGGAAGCAAATTAGAAAAACGAACGGAAGCTAAAAAGAAAAGCAGACGAAAGCAAATCAGAAAAGCAGACGGAACCTCGAAAAGCAGGCGGGAGCTAAAAAGAAAAGCAAACGGAACCAAATTAGAAAAGTGGACGGAAGCAAATTAGAAAATTAGAGGGAAGCAAATTAGAAAAGCAGACGAAAGAAAGCAGACGAAAGAAGAAAAGAATCAGTCTGAGTTAGTTTGAAGAAGTTGTTATAGACGAAGTCTATAAATATGAGTCGGAGTCGAAGATTGCAAAATTTTTGAGTGTTTATAATTTGAACTTTTTCTTACTAATCTGATTATTTGTTATCATCAAAAAGGGGAAGATTGTTAATAATTTTGATGAGTAACAAATAATAAAGATACAGAAAGCAGAGGGAAGCAAATTAGAAAAGCAAACGGAAGCTAAAAAGAAAAGGAGACGGAAGCTAAAAAGAACAGCAAACGGAACCAAATTAGAAAAGCGGACGGAAGCAACTAATCTGATTATTTGTTATCATAAAAAAACGGAAGATTGTTAATTTATAATGATGTTACGTAAATGATTTTGATGAAGAACAAATAATAATGAAAAGAGAAAGTAAGACGGAAGGAGCAAAGTCAAAAAAATCAGACGAAGGAAAATAGACAGTGTAAAAGGTAGACGATAGCGCGGAAATAGAAAAAGCAGACGGAAGCGGTACTAAAACTTCTTAACTTTTGTCTTCTGACTTCTATCAAACATTTTCTTCGTCGAAGCTCAACTTTTTTCAACTCGATGAAGTAACATATTTAATTAATTGATATGATAATTTCGGTTAATATAAGATAGAGTTTTCTAAATTCAACGTCTAGGAAGCTAATTGGTTGAATGTAGAAAAGTACCTACGAGGAATTAGCGGTAGGCAAAATTAGATGATAAAAGTGAGACGATAGAACTTAGACGAAGTTTTAAGACGATTCTTTGCCACTATAATCTGCCAAGAACAGGATCAAGGCATCTGTTGACAACCTTAGATGAACAGTGTCTATTCCATCTATTTAATCGACAACTTGTTGATTTACCATTCCTTATTTTCCACTACATGGTCAACACGAAGAAGGAATTGAATATTAAACCATAGCTTAATATAACATAGGTTTCCATTTAATAGTTATTATAATCTGCCGGATTCATTAATCATTTAATTGAAATGTAAAAATGGTGAAGCAGAGTTTAATCGAAATGATAATTAGCTTAATACAATATAGGTTTGCATTTAATAGTTATTATAATATGATGAAGTTTGGTTGATATTGGACATATATATACGATATATGACAATAATAATAATGATTAATAATAAAGATATAGAAAGCAGAGGGAAGCAAATTAGAAAAACGGACGGAAGCTAAAAAGAAAAGCAGACGAAAGCAAATTAAAAAAGCAGACAGAAGCTCAAAAAGCAGGCGGAAGCTATAAAGAAAAGCAGACGGAAGCTAAGAAACAAAGCAATCGGAACTAAATTAGAAAAGCGGACGGAAGCAAATTAAAAAATTAGAGGGAAGCAAATTAGAAAACCAGATGGAAGAAGCAAAGAATCAGTCTGAGTTAGGTCTGTGTTAGTTTGAAGAAGTAGTTATAGACCAAGTCTATAAATATGAGGAATCCTATGTGATAACAAGAGTGCTATAGATATCTTGAAGAATCTAGTTCAACATTCACGGATGAAGCACATTGATTTGAAGTATCACTTTATTCGAGAGCTTGTGAAGAGCAAAGTAGCCACCCTCTCATATATGACTATGGAAAAGCAACTAGTGGACATCTTTATGAAACCTCTTGACGCAGTCAAGTTTGAACTTCTTTGAGGGGCTTTGGGACTTTGTGTTTTACAATATTGATGTATTATTTCCTTTTTAAAAATAAAAAAAATTAAAAAGGGAAAAAAAGAAAGGGAAAAACGAAACATTGCGTTTTCATCTAGAGGGTTTAAAAATCCCTAAGTTTTCTTCCTGCCGCCACCTGCACCCCTCATCCCCTCCTCATCTCTGTCGACTTCCTAGCTCCCAAGCAACCACTTGACTGTAGTGAAGACTTCTACACCGTGGATTTAGCATTTATGTGGGATTTTTGGGACTCTATTGAAGACTCTTCTCTTCACAACTGTATGGGTTCCAACGCTGCAACTTGGACTTCTCTCTATGGTACTGCTCTTTTTTCACTCAACGTTAGCGTCATTTGTTGATTTTGCTTGGGTCTCTTCTATTCTTTAACAAAATGGGCAAGAACAATGAAAAATCCCTCTCTTCGGGTGTGGAAAAATTGATTGTTGCTCCCACACGTCATTCCAACCGTTTGCTGCTGAACCCGACACCTGGGAGAAAGTTTCCTGGCCTGGGTCGTCCTCAACTGCTCCCACTGAAATTTCCAACACCACCTTGGTTCGGGATTATCCACTAAAAGGTGATGACGCTATGCAGGTGTTATGTTCAATGATCGCAGACTCGTCGTCTGATTCAGATGAGATTCCTACTTTTGTTGCTCCATCGACTGCTTCTCCTCCAGTCACTAAAAACCGAACTAAACAGTGGGCTCGAAAAATAGTCTGCCCACCTTGAAGAATTCCTTCTACTCGTTTGATAGTAGACATTGCGATTTCATACAAATTTTATTCATCCGAGGTTGAGCAAAAATGGGACACATTCACTGACATCGGGTTAGTTCTAGATGACCTTATTAACTTAGATGAATTTCAGCAGTACCGATTGGATATTTTACTATATGAGAGAACATTACTACAAGCTGAATTACTTCCTGAGCATTATGACATTGAATTGGTAAAAGAATTCCATTGCAATCTGCCTGGTGACTTATCATCTGATACTGCTCTGAGTTATAAATTAGTGTATATCTGGGGTAGGACGATACATTTTGATGCTAACAGACTGAATATCTTCATAAGGCTTGATAATATAATTGGGGATCAAATTTATAATGATAACTGGATCATTTCTAATGATCTCATAGCTACGGTGTTAACCAGAGGAAAGTTATCTACTTGGCCATCTAGTTCGGTGCTACACTCATCCATGTTGGCCCAAAAGTATTTTGTGCTTTATAGGTTGGTTTTAGCTAACTGGATGCCTAGTACGCATGTTGTCTCCGTTTATCTAGCACAGGCTAAACTGCTCTATGTCATCGGTACTGGGTGAACTTCAATTTGGGCCGACTTATCATTAAATTTATGTTGGCTATTAGAGGCAAGTCACATTCTCTACTTAACTTTCCTTGTCTAATTTTTGCAAATGGTGTTCCTCATATGGAGACAAGTACACTTGAACCAGTCACCTTAATGAACATATCGGCTAGAATTTTCAAGCAACCATGGGTTGTAAATTTTCCATACACTACACCTAGTCCGTCAGATGCCTCAGGAATCTCATCTGTCAATCCTCATACAACTTTGATCACTAAAATTAAGAAGATTGAAAGTATTTTTCAAGTGGGTCTTGATGCACTTTGACAGTTGAAGCAGCGAGTTCTCCGATCATCTGATGCTCCTTGATTTTTTACTTTTTGGCATCCTTTGTCCCAAAAGGGGAGATGAAATGACTTAAATTTTATAGGTTTGTACTTGGTTATTTTGAGCTACTTATGAATGCTGGATATTTTGATCTATGCGTAGACCTTAAATTGAGGGGGAGTATTATGACTTCAATACTTATATATATTTGATTATGTTATTCAAGGCAAGTTTCTTATTTTTGGAAAAAATGGGGAGATTGTTAGAATATTTATTATTTCTTATTATTTAATTTTGACATTTTTTATTATTGGGTTTTCAAGATAATGACTAAAAATATAAATCAAGAAGTCTTACTTGAATTAGATTCTTGGATAAGAGTTGTTGCACAAATAGAAGTCTATCTTGAATGAAGATTGGTGTGGATCACGTTCAATTTGAGATATGGATAATGCAAGACTGCTAGTGTGGAGGTTGTGTGAATTTTTCCAGGTCTTGCTCTTACTACGTGGGTTACTGTGTGTTTCTCTTTTCGGCAACAAACATGTGAGTGATTTGGTAAGGTTTTTCTGATGAGTGTTGACGGTGAATGGACAAGCAAAAATTGTGTTGTTTGATTTGAATATTTTTACTGCTTTGAGGGAGGCTTATGTGCGACACTGCTAGGTGTGAAGAAAATTGGAGATAGCCGAACGTGTTTTGCTGTATGCATGACCCAGCTCCTGCACTTGAAACGTCATTGACTTAATGAAAGTTGGTTGGGCATTTATGTCACGTGTTATGTGTGATCCTGTTTCTGCAACATATACGCATGAGTCATTTGGTAATGCTTCCGTTTTGGTGGTTATGGCAAGTATATATGTGAAAGGTTAATTTGAGATATGATTCCTTTTTGTTTTGGGCTGAATTGTGAAAGGCTTGTGAGTGTTTCATGTTTATGTATTGGTGTGTTTTATCGATGGTGAATGGGCATATCACATGGTTTTAGTGTTCAGAAAATTAGGGGACAGCTAAATATATATTGTTGGGTATGTGAACCATCCTGTTTAAAAGGTATTATCGTGGGCTGAAGGATAGTGTGCGTGAACTACAGATCTAGTGATGATACTTGCGTGACTATTCAGCTAGGGTTGATTTCTTGGCTGTGAAGGAGGTTGTTCTTTGTCTCATTCTCAAGTGTCTTCTTGAGTTTTGAATTGTTTGTTTAATCACTTGAGTGATTTATTCATTGTTCTTATTTTAAAAAATTGTTGAGAAAAATCATCTGTCGAAGTTAACACAAGTCGATCATGTTATTGGGTGTGAATCACTTTCACGGGTAGTGAGAACGAGTGGTAATGTCAAGAGTTAAGTAGTGTCAGCTTATTAAAGCCTTGTGTAAAACTATCATTGTCCTTTGATGAAAGTATTAATCTAGGTGAAGGTCCCGCAAACGTAAACAAAGTGTGTTGAACTGCGTTAACAAAAATTGATGTTGATTTATTTTGTTGCATTTTAATTCTTCTGATTTGTTATTATGCTAAAAACGACTATCATAATTCGACGAGTTTGCGAAACTAATATACCCCCTACGGTTCTTACACCTTTGATTCAAATTTTCAGTCATTTATGCCTTATAGTCCTGTCATATAATTTTTATCAGAGTCTCTAATCAATATATGTGCTTCAAACAATAGCAAAATAATAAAATCATTATCACTAAACTTCTTAAAACATGTATAATGGTGCATGTTAAGTTTAACGTATCCAAATTTATGATAAATGAATCAAATCTCTTATATTAATATATCTGCACTTGTTTAAGACTTATAGAAATTTATCCAACCTGCAAAATAAGTTTTTTTACTTTTTTTTGAACTTTTTGGTTGGAGTATATGAATTTTTTTTCAATATCTCCATAAAGAAAATTAGTTTTCACGCCTAGTTCTTCTAAATTTAAGTCAAATATAACACAAATTACTAAGATTACTCTAACTATAGTAAGTTGAACTACAGGAGAAAATCTTTTATTAAAATTGGTTCTTTTCAAGTCTTTTTAGCATATTCTTTCACCATCAATATTGTACAATATCAATCCACTTGAGTATCCTCATTTCAATTAATCTTGAAAATCTATTTATTACCAATTGACATCCTACATTGGAATAATACTACAAGTTTCTAATTTTATTTTTATGAAGCTCATCAAGTTCTTCCTGCATTGCTGAGAAACATCTAAATTATTAAGTGATTCTTGGAAAGCCAATGCCTATCTATCCAATGTTAAGCACAAGTTGCAAGCAGGAATGGAACTATTCAGGGGCCCATTATTGTTAATGACTCGAGGGGGACCCATAAACAGGCCCGAGTAGTAAATTTCTTCAGCTTTTTGTGATTGCAGAATATACTGTGCTATTTACCGTCTCGTAGGGTTAAAAAGTTTTAATATAGAATGGAATCGAAAAGAAAGTTGCAACTTATAATGTTGATACCGTAAAGAAATCTGCTTCGAGCAAATTAGGCAGCTTCATGATCGTAAGATCTTTTTTGCCAGAAGAAAACTAGTCAATTTTAGCTTAGAATTGACGAAATCGATGGCAAAGATTAGAAATATAATTAACCTGCGATTCTTTATATTTAAGATAAGGACCTGATTAGGTGGCGTGTGGAGTATGACTCTATCATATAAAAAAAAGTTTATATAAAAAATATTTGTATTATATTCTAAGATCTATGAATCATAAATGGCCATTACCCACTGGTTACATAACACTTTCCGTAAAATAAAGGCAAGGAATAAGGAATGACGCTAAGGGAAAAGCCATCGAAAAAAACCACCGTAACGGTGTATTGGTTTCGTAAACTTTCAGATTTTGCTGTAATTGTTTCTGGTACAATAAAAAATTAAAAAAATTTAACGCATAAATATAAATTAATACTGATATTTGTTAATGTAATTCAATACACCTTGTCTATGTTTGCATAGTCTTCATCTAGTTTAATTTTTTTCACTAATGACAATAATTTTATACAAAGTTTTACTGAGCAAACATCATTCAACCCTTGACATTATCCCTCGTTTTCACAACCCATGAAAGAATTTCATCCCAATAATACGAATGTCTCGTACTAACCTCAACAGAAGATTTTCTCAAACAATGTTTAATGATAATGAAACAAACTAAACTTTTGAAGTGATTAAACAAAATTCAACATAAACGAAACACTTAAGAAAGAAAAGAAGAACAACTTCTCGATAGGTTCAATTTCACTTAAATAAATTTGAAAGTTGTCACTACACATTGTAGGCTGATTTACACAAATTCCAGTACTAACTCATGAAGCATTAACGACATCAATAGTGCAACAATAGGAGATAAATGCAATCCACAAAATAACCTAACTGTGAAGCACATCAACGAACACACCCAAAAAAGAAAGCACAGCAAGACCCACGGCCAAAAACTCAACCAGCAAATTCAAATTGCCTAGCAGATTTGAATTGTCCAGCAGATTCACGTAAAGACATAAACAAACCAAAAAAAAAAAACACAGTTGCAACCCCAACCTTTACAGCAATGATATATTTTTCTGCAATAATCAAAAGAGAACAACAATGGAAGATCTCGTAGACACACACACACCTTCACCCAATCACTAAACCAAGCAATCACGCAACATCCCTCAAGTCACCAAAATAATTAAATCAAGGCTTCACCATTCACCCACGTCTGCAATCAATACTCCACCAAGACAATCACAAAGTAGCGCACATGTGGAGTCCAGAGGCAAGGTCACGCACACAACTCCAATCAAAACCCAACTAAGAGAAAATCACAAAAATCATTCACATGTGTTGTGCAGGTACAGGGTAACGCATGCAAGGAGATAAAACTTAGAATCACACACGCAACCACCACACAGTAGCCTTCCAAAAATCCTTCGATGAAAGTAACGTGATTTTTTGATACATTTGTTGGTGTCAAGTGTGAGTATAAATTCTACATTAGAAAGAGATGGAACTAATGAAGGACATATAAGTAGAAAGGATTCATAAACCTAATGCCTTAAGTTTTTGGGTTAAAGTGTGATGTCAAAGCCCACGAATATGTTTCATCACTAAGCCTATGATGTAGATCTCCCATAAAAGTGGGCTCCTCAAATCCAACAAGTAGCATCAGAGTCGATGGTTCGGCAAGAGACGAGTATGGAGATAGTAGTCAGATCCTATGGTTGCTTCCCCATGAAGAAAAGCAAGGAGACTCCTAATGAGTCCAGACCAGTAAAGTAAAAGGGCTCTTGGTGACGCTATATACTCTAGCTGCTAAGCAAAAAGGTTTTTACTCAAGGGGGAGTCCAAGCTCAATGTAGAAATTCACATTTGAGAGGGAGATTATTGGGATGTCTAAGTGTGAGCAGAAATTTCATATTAGAAAGAGATGGTCTTAGTGAAGGACATATAAGTAGAAAGGACCCATAAACCTAATGCCTTAAAGTTTTGGTTAAAGTGTAGTGTCAAAGCCTACAAGTATGTTTCATCACTAAGCCCATGATGTACATCTCCGATGAAAGTGGGCTCCCCAGATCTAACAACACTCCCAATAAAGATAAACTTGTATTTCACTTCAAGTCTCATCTTAGAATTCAATTCAAATAAGAAGTATTACTTATTTACACCACTTCTTAACTTGAATTTTAATCATTATCTTGAAGACCTAATAATCCAAAATATAAAAAATTAAATAATGAGATATAATAAATATCTTAACAACCATAGAGACAACCAACTATGAAAGTCTTTACCTGTACAACGTATAATTAATGATTCTAAAATATGCTAAACGGTAGTTGTTATTTCTTGTGTATGATTTAGCCATCCAATCTCCTCAGTAAGATATTCGTATAATATCCCATCTTCTCTTGGTAAAAATATTGTACTCTCTATGAGTTTTTGCTTCTTTGAAGGGGCTTCTCTTCTCTCACTCAGTTGTATAAATTCAAGGTTACACGACAAGCACCAAGTTCAAATTATTATGAGTACGTTCACATAACTTTTTTAACATCTTCAAATATGCTGGTATTATCTTCTAATCATGTCATTACAGGATGCCCATGGCAGATATATGTCTGTAGTAATGCATGTCCAATCCATGTGAAGTTGAAAAACGTATAAGAAGGTCACTGAACAAGATTGCTGGAGTGGTAGTTGGCATAATATTAGAAGTGGAAGAGGTTACTAGCTTATTACAATATACACTCAAGGGATAGGTCTCAAGTTGGACTTGTGGTTGGGAACTGCCTTTTATCTTAGTTACTTGGAGGATGGCAAAACGGGAATATGTTAAATTTTTAATATTAATTAGATGGAATATGTCACTTTATTATGAATTACTATTTTATCAAAATAATTGACTTAAAATACGTAACTTACAGGTTATTGTATATAATTATTAATTTATCCGGTGCACATAAAGAAAATAACTATTTCTCACGTTATTGTTAAATCAAACAATCGATATGCACGCTATCTATATAATTATTAAGTGAACAAATGAAATAGGAAACCGTATATAAAGGAGGAACAAAGATGAGGATAATAAGTGACAAACAAAAAACATCACATTTGTGTAGATTGATCAAGATAACATTAGGCATGAGACTCTGCAGAACTTTAGAGGGATTGTTGGAATATAAGTGGGAGTTTATCCCACATGAAAAGAATATATAGTCTTAAACATGCATATAAGCCTAATAAGGTATTCCTCTTATTATCAAATAATTTTAGGATGGAACTTTATTTGGACTTATATGTGCTCAGTTTACTTGACCTCAATCTTACAAAATTTAACAGGAATATATTAGAGTCAAAGAACTTTAAATTGAGCAGGATTAAGATTGAGTACTCAGAATGTAACTTTTCAGGCCATAAGGTGGCTTTCAATGTTGAGGAGTATTTTAAGTATCTAGGATCTATCATCTAAAATAATGGAGAGATCAATGAAGACGCAGTTTCTTGTATCAAATCAAAGTGGCTTAAATAGAGAAATGTTTCAGGAATTTTATGTAACAACAACGTATCACTTAAGCTCAAAGTTAAATTTTATCATTTAACAATTAGGTTGACCCGTGCTCTATGGGTAGAATGTTAGCTTGTCAAACATGTACATTGTCGTAGGTTAAAGGTGGTGGAAATGAAAATGCTCCATTAGATGAGAAATCTTACTATAAGCGATAAGGTCGAGAATGTAATGTTAGAGAAAAATTAAAGGTGACTAATATTAATAAAAAATTACGAGAAATAAGGCTTAGGTAGTTCGAATATCTTAAGAGTAGAAACCCTAATGTTCCAGTAAGGAGATGAAAAAAATATATAATTAGAGGCCGTAACAGAAAAAATGAAGGTCTAAAAAAAACTGAAGAGAGGTGATCAAAAATAATTTGACCATGTTAGAAATTAATAGAAAACTTTGACATATTAGGATAAAGGTAATAGATCTCACAAAGAGAGATCATTTTCTTTTTCATGGATCTTTTAAACATTTTCCTTCAAGGTTTCAAGACTTATATCTTGTATTTAACCTAAAGACTTTCCTATTTAGCCTAAATATTTTCTTGTAATGACTTAATTGATTTATTTATTTACTTGTCTTCTTCTTTGTTTGTGTATTTATTTACTTATTTTATCTTTTACTCTTATTCTTAACCTTATTCTATATTTATTGTATTATTGATTTTATTACTTATATTTTTATTAATACATATTTATTTATTTGTTTGTTTGTTTGTTTGTCTATATTATTATTATTATTATTATTATTATTATTATTATTATTATTATTATTATCTTTATTATCTTTATCTTTATCTTTATCTTTATCTTTTATGTGTATTTTTATTTTTATTGTTATGTTATTTTAAATTATTATTACTTTATTATATTAATATTTGTGTGTGTGTATATTTATTAGATCTATCAGAAGTAGTCTCTTTATCAATTAGGAGTAAGGCTACGTACTTCTAAATCTTCCAATACCTTTGATCAGTGGGTCTTTCACGATATTGACGTTGTCGTTGTTGTGAAATTGAACATCACAATTTGCGATAGTAGGCATCATAGGTTTGAATACCATAACTCATCGGTAGTACTATAGTGCAATGTTGTGAATACTATACTGGGCTCAGTATCGGATTGAGTTCTGAAACA
>JANIJF010000210.1:6325803-6336760 GCA_024520955.1 Erythroxylum bequaertii | reverse complement strand
GATTTCTGTCAGTGTTATTCTTTATTGAATCAACTAGCCTTTAAATATGTATTTACAATAGCAACAGAAAACAAATGGTGAAGGATTGTTTAGGCCTGGATATTTTTCCAGGGGAGCTTGCTCCTGTTGTCTTATTTCCTATCATCCTTATAACATTTTATATTACATAAATATAGATTAAGAAATCTTAGTGCAAAACAAGATTTTATGAAAAGAACCAAAGTTCTTTTTGATGAGCAGAACCAAAAATTCTGAAACAACTTTTGCAACTCTAGCCCATAATGGAGTTCAAGTCCAAACCCAATTGAAGCTTTTCTTTCTTTATTGCCTCGCTTATCATCATTGCAATTATTTCTTCCCGTATCGGTATCATGCTTCTGTACAAAATAATATCACAATAAACACTCCAGGTTCAGGGGTCAAAATTATGTTCACCTTCTGTTTCAATCCCTTCGAGTCTCTGTACCGACAAGTCATGGATGTATTTTCAATCTGTCTCAAAAAGGTTATAAGATCCACTGGTAGTGGAAAGTTACACAGAATAATCTCTCTTGCATCATCCTAAACCTGAAAGTCTTAGCTGCTTAATGGTTTCACATCACCAGTAGTCATTGCAAGAGCACTTACCCTTAGCAAAATGATGAAATCTGTTTGAATCTCTTAAGATGATTGTTCTTTCTATAATTTTGGATGCAAACTTCATAAACAAATGGCAGTCTTTGCAGACACGAATGTTCTTTATAATCCTTATGGATGTTACTGGATTAGGTTTTCTAATCAACCCAAATGCAAGAGCAAGTTTTTCACTATGGTAACAGATGGATTCCAATTTCTCCTCCTCCCCGACATCATGAAGAACAAAGTTTGTGTTAGGAATAAAACCAGCTTCCTGCAGTTTTTCTATCAATTCACCAAGTTTCTTATAAATCAAACCGGTATCTGGATGAGTTCGATCATCTGCCACAAACTTGTGGACTTGATTGTCAATGTCAATCCAACTATAAGCAGCTAACTTTTTGACATTCCTAGTCTTCATTAGAGACCTAACAGATGCAACATCCTTCCATCTTCCCCTGGCAGCATACATATTGGACAGCATGACGTAAGGCCCTGCATTTTGTGGCTCCAACTCAAATAGATGCCAAGCTGCAACCTCACCATGTTTAAGGTCACCTTTCATAGCACAAACAGATAAAACAGTGGACCAAATTAAACAATTTGGTTTTTGTGACATACTACTAATTAGGTCAATTGCCTTGTCCATACATCCTGACCGGCCAAGAAGATTAATCATGCATGCATAATGATCTGAAGTCGGTGTCAGTCCATGCAGTTGAGTCATTGAATCAAAGTAACTCTTGCCTTTTTCAACCAACCCAATATGAACGCAAGCAGAGAGCAAACCAGTGTAGGTAACATTATCTGGTTTCAATTTTTCTTCCAACATCTTCTCAAAAAGGGCCAAGGCTGAAAAATCTTGTCCATTTTGTGCAAAACCACAAATCATTGAATTCCAAGAAACCTCATTTTTAGTTGGCATCATGCTAAATATAATCCAAGCATCAGTAGTGACTCCACATTTGCAATACATATCGACAAGGGCACTAGATACCAATAAATCATCATCCACTCCCATAAGAAGTGCTTTCCCATGAAGCCCTTGACCATTACATAAAGAAGCTAATTTGGCACAAGAACTAATCACACTTGAGATAGTATATTTATCTAGTCTGACATTCTCCAACAGCATCTTGCAAAACAACAGCAAAGACTCCTCTTCCATTCCATTCTGAGCATAGCCGACTATCATGGTTGTCCAACAAACCTTATCCTTCTCTCTAATCTCATCAAATAATTTTTTTGCTTCATCAACATATCCACTCTGAAAGTATGCACTAAGAATATTTGCAACTGTAAATTGATCGCACTTCAACCCTGACGCTCTCATTTCATCAAACAAGTCAATACATTTCTCAGGTTTGCCATTTTTCAAGTACCCAGAAATAATCGAATTCCATGATATCACATTCTTATTCGACATTCTATCGAACAACCATCTAGCTTGATCAATCTCTCCACCCTTGGCGTACGTATCAACCAAAGCATTCCAGATGAAGACATTACATTTCATATTACTTGAAACAATCCTACCGTGAATCTGCTTTCCTCTTCTTAAATCCAACACCCGGGCGCAAGCATTCAGAACACTCACAATCGTATATTCTGTAGGCTGAAGCCCTTCTTTTTGCATTCCCGCATAAGCTCCAAATGCCTCACTAGCACATCCATTCCCAGCAAAACCAGAAATTACTGTATTATACGACACGGAATCACGAACAGGCATGTCGTGAAAGACAGCCCGCAAATCCTCCATCGACCCAGATTTCGCATACAGGGAAAGCATCGCATTCCAGGAAAAAATATCTCTACGGGGCATTTTCTCGAACAGGTCTCGAGCGAGACAAACACTTCCTGATTTGGCGTACAAATGGAGTAGGCGATTGTGAAGGAAGGTGTCGTTGGCATGATACAAGTGAAGGTCCATGTGAGACTGCAATCTCTTGGCTTGTTCCACATCGTTGGCTCGAAAGCACTGGAGCAGGAGTTGTGTGTAGATTTCATGAGTCGCGGGGCCGCGTGCAAAAAGGTAATCCACGGCTCGCCGAAGCTCGAGTCTTGGAATCATTTGATGATTCAGTACCCCACTTGACAACATCTGACTGGAATTCAGCAAATATCCAATTGATCCTATAGTGGTGGGATTCCTTCTCCCAACTCGAGCCCAACGTTAGAAAGGAACTTGCTTCTAGTTTTCTGGGTCACTGACAAATGGAAAGAGCATTACTTGTACAAGTTCACCATAGTTCCATCTTAATAAATCAGGATTTGAATCCATTATTCAAAGATCTTACAGACACGCTCTTCTCTTTTGTATTTCCAAGTACTATTCAAACTTATCAACGCATCAAAAGAAAATACACGAAACTTTACATTGCTAGACAGGGAAAGGATAACCACGAGATATCCTCCAGAAGGATTGAAAGACAACTCACAGAGGGGGTTTGAAACAAGTAGATGCCAAGTTCGAGAGAACTGGGGTAGTTAGCTAGTCAATCTGCAACTCTATTGGCCTCTCGGTACACATGCCTAGCTTTCACATTCCACTATCTGGTTAGTAAGTGATGAGTAATTTTTCCAAAGAACAGAAGATAGAATAGTAAAAGAAACAGCAGACGGAGGAAAAGTTCTCAAAATGTTTATTGTTGTTTATTTTATGTACTGCAGTGGCCTTTATAGCCGATTACAATCAAAAAGTGAAACAGAAAGTAACGTGAATTGCTAGACATTATTCTGACTAAATCCTCCACCAAAGTAGGAGTAGATAACTCCAAGGAAATCACATAATAATAGGAGTAGATCAGCAACAACCCAACAAGAATATCTGAGCAGTAGTTTGACTGGGTCTTGTGTCTTCAGTTGTGAGGTTTAGGATCGTAACATGCCCCCCCACTAACAACATCCTTGTCCGCAACGATGAACTCAGGATACTGCTTTGCAAAGCGCCATAAATTTTCCCCTGTAGCATCTTCAGGTCTGGTGCCTTTCCATTGCATGAGCACTTCCGTTTTGGGACGATACTTCCCTTTTTAAATAATTCGCCTATCCAGGACATGTTCTGGCTGTGGCATAATGGTGGCATTTTCGGACACAGGAGGAAGAGTAGGAAATACAACAGGAGAGGAGCCCAGTGACCGACGCAAGAGACTAACATGAAATATGTCATGAATTTTGGAACCCGGAGGTAATTTCAATCGATAGGCTACAGGACCAATCTTCTCAGTAATTTTATATGGTCTAAAAAATCGAGGGGCCAATTTTAAGGAGATTCGAAAAGCTACAGAAGTCTGACAGTACGAATGCAGTTTTAAATAAACAAAGTCACCAACCTGAAAACTAACATCTCTGCGCTTCTGATCTGTATGTAGTTTCATATGATGTCAAGCTAGCTATAGATTATGTTGCAAGTCACGTAGTATGGCAGTATGCTCTCTTAAGCGTGTGTCAACAACCTGCACTTGCGAAGTACCTAGAACATATGGAAGTAAGGCAGGAGGAGGAATACCATAGACGGCTTTGAAGGGTGTAGTTTTGGTTACAGAATGTTCATTAGTGTTGTAACTATATTCGACCCAAGGTATCCATTCAACCCAAGTACGAGATTGATCTCCTGCAAAGCATTGAAGGTATTGTTCCAAAATTCGGTTTACGATTTCAGTTTGACCATCTGACTGAGGATGATAACTAGAATTCATATTGAGGGTTGTCCTATGCAACTTGAATAGGGATCTCCAAAAGTTGCTCATAAAAACTCGATCCCTGTCACTTACAATAGATTTAGGAAATCCATGTAATTTAACAATATTAGAGACAAATACCTTTTCGACATCAGAAGCAGTGAATGGATGCTTAATTGGGATGAAGTGGTTGTATTTGGACAAGCAATCCTCAACTACTAAGATGGCACTGTACCCTTTTGAATGTGGCAAACCTTCGATGAAGTCCATTGAAATCTCAACCCAGATGGTAGTGGGAATAGGGAGAGGTTGAAGTAAGCCAGCCGGAGCCATGGTGTTCATCTTGAACCTCTGACAAGTCGAGCATTCGCGGAGAATTTTTTTTTACAGAAGTACGCATACCCGACCATTCAAATGATCGTTTTATGCGACTAAGAGTTTTGGTGTCGCCGAAATTTCCTCCAACTGCTGAGGTGTGAGCTTCTTGCAAAATGACAGGAATTAATTTTGAGATAGGACTTAAATAAACTTAACCTGCTTTAAACTAAACTACATCCCTTTTTATTAGTTGACTGCTGAAAGTCTCTTTATGCTGTAATTTTTCATAAAACTGATCCTGGGCCACTTCAACTTATAACTGCGCCCACTAATTCGTTTCTGGTAGTGACAATGCCAAAAAATCTCTCCTCTTCTACTTAAAGCATCAGCACCTGAGTTGTCTCTTCCTTGTTTATATTCAATAATATAATCATAACCCATTAGTTTTGGCAGCCATCGTGCTTGAGCTGGGGTTGTGATTCTTTGCTCCATCAGAAACTTCAAACTCTTTTGATCAGTCCTCACCACGAAAGGTTTCCCAAGTAAATAGGGCCTCCACTTCCTTACTGCCTTTACTATCGCTAGCATCTCTTTTTCGTAGGTGGATAAGAGCAAGGCGAATCCTTTTAAGGCTTCACTAAAGAAAGATATGGGACGCCCATTTTACATGAGTATTGCTCCAATTCTTGTGCCACAAGCATCACATTCAACTTCAAAGAATTGTGAGAAATATGGTAATTGAAGAACTGGAGGTGAAGATAAAGCTTTCTTAAGGGAATTGAAAGCTTCTTCAGCCTGTGAGTTCCACTAGAAACCTTCTTTAGTCAGCAATTGGGTTAAAGGTGCTGCAATTTGACCAAACTTACTAATGAACTTCCTGTAGTAACCAGCTAACCCAAGAAAACCTCTAACCTATTTTGCAGAAATTGGCGTGGGCCATTCTAGAATTGCATGGATTTTCTTTGGATCTACTTCAACCCCTTTTTCTGAAATAAAGTGCCCAAGATACTCTACCTGTGAATCTCCGAAATGACATTTTGATTTTTTTGCATATAATTGATTATTTCTCGGAACTTCCAATACGGTTTGCAAGTGTGATAAATGCTCCCACCATGATCTACTATAATCTAGTATATCATTAAAACAAACAAATATGAACTTACGCAAGTATGGGTGAAAAATATGATTCATTAGGCTTTGAAAAGTTGTTGGAGCGTTGGTAAGCCCAAAGGGCATCACCAGAAATTCATAATGGCCTTCGTGTGTTCGAAACGTCGTTTTGAAAATGTCTTCTTCATAGACTCTTATTTGATGATATCCTGAGTGTAAGTCCAATTTGGAAAAATATTTGGAACCATGCAGCTCGTCAAGAAGTTCATCAATCACTGGTATCGGAAACTTATCTTTAATGGTGATTTCGTTTAAATCTCGATAGTCTACACAGAATCTCCAACTTCCGTCTGTCTTTTTGACCAAGAGTTCCAGAGATGAGAAAGGACTTCGACTGGGACGAATTAATCCAGGTTGTAATAGCTCCTGCACTAACTTCTCTATTTGAGTTTTTTGGTAATATGGATACCGGTATGAGCAGACGTTGATGGGTCCAGTTTGTGGTAGCAGGAGAATTTGGTGGTCGTGCTCCCTCTTAGGTGGCAGCATTGTGGTGGCTGCAAACATATCCTCAAATTCTGCTAGGAGGGTAGTGAGATCAGCTAGCAGCATTGTTGGGGACTTTTGATCAGTGGTTGTCGTCGTGAGATGAAGAAAGAGGCTAATATCATGAATGAGACAATATTCTTTTTTCCTAAGAGCTGCTACTTCTCCTTGCCTCATGCCTTGAAAGGTGACTTTCTTCCGTTCTGAATTAATGGACATTGTCAACCTACGGTAGTCCTTCTCCATGGGGCCAAGCATTGATAACCATTGTACACCCAGGACTATGGCATAAGCTGTCACAGGAAGGATGTAAAAATCGACAAGAGTATTGAATCCATGTATATCCAAAGTGATTGCATTGCATTTCCCTGCACATTAAATTTGTTCTTTGTTAGCAACCACAACATGGAAGGGTTAATCCACTATCACCTGTAACCCGAGTTTCTTGGCTAGGGACTGATCAATGAAATTGTGGGTGCTTTCGCCATCAACCAAAATCACAACTTCTCGCCCTTTTATTCTCCTATGTAACCGCAATGTTTGAGGATGTTCGATGCCAGAAATAGCATGAAAGGAAATTTCTGGAGCTGCGGTGTTTCCTTTTTCTCTTGGTAAGTCGTCATCCAAATCCATATCCTCCTCCCCGACATCTTCAATCATAAACAATTGAGGACGGCGATATCGATGACCAGGGACAAACCTCTCATCACAATAATAACATAAACCTTTATCACGCCTCTCTTTGGCTTCTTGAGGTGAAATCTTACGTGCTGGCATTGCTGGTGTAGCATCTGTAGTGTTGGTTTTGGAAGTTCGTGCAGATCCAAGCACTCCAGCAGTGTTGCTCCCTTTTGTCGTCCAGCTAGTTTTGGGAGTAGGTATTGACTTCTTCTGCAATGTGTTTCGCTCTTTGATCAGGCGAATGACTCCAATGGCAGTGGCCAAGGTCCTAGGTTGCTTGATTTTGACATCCAACTTTACCTCGTCTTTCAAACCTACAACAAAACAACCCACAAGAAAAGATTATGGTAAATCATCAAATCTGTGTGATAATTTTTCAAATTCTTCCTGATATACCGCCGTAGTGGTAGTTTGTTTTAATCTTGTTAATGCTTTTGAAGGATCTTCATAATTTATGGGCCCGAATCGTTGAAGAACAGCCTTGGTAAATTCATCCTAAGTCATTGGTCCCTTGAATTTACTGAGCCAGCGATGCCACTGTAGAGCGATGCCTTCCAAGTGAAAAGAAGCAAGTTGTACTCGCTGGTTTTATGCTATTTCTTTAAATTCAAAATACTGCTTCGCCTTGTATATCCAGCCCTACGGATCGTCGCCATCAAACTTGAGAAAATTGAGTTTAAGGTGATGGTTATTAGATCCCGTAAGGAATGAGGTGTTGTTTGTGGTGTTACTTGTGGGTTGGTATGTGGAGGATGTTAAGAAGTGTTGGGTTTTAGTGGGGCAAAGGGGTTGGTTTCTTCTTGAGAATTGGTGATGGCTTGTAATTGGCGGTGTTGGGATTCTTGGGTGACTTTCATGGACTGTATTTCTGTGAGTATTGTTTGTAGGGTTTGGTGAACTTGATCTATACTGGATTCATGGCGACCTAACACCTCATGCACTTCGTTGCGGAACTCGGCATTAATCAGAGTTCTAGTATTCATCTTGAGCATAACCTCTCTCAGATACCAAATTGATGAGTAATTTTTCCAAAGAACAGAAGACAGAATAGTAGAAGAAACAACAGAGGAAGGAAAAGCTCTCAAAATGTTTATTGTTGTTTATTTCATGTACTGCAGTGGCAATTATAGCCGATTACAATCAGAAAGTGAAACAGAAAGTAACGTGAATTGCTAGACATTATTCTGACTAAACCCTCCACCAAAGTAGGAGTAGATAACTGAAAAGAAATCACATAATAATAGGAGTAGATCAGCAGAAACCCTGCAAGAATATCTGAGCAGCAGTTTGATTGGGTCTTATATGGGTCTTGTGCCTTTAGTTGTGAGGTTTAGGATCGTAACAGTAAGTTTTAAATACCCAAGAGCAAAGAATTATGCGGGACTTGATGGTTATCGGAGGATGATAATATGTTAATAAATAACAATGAATCCACATCTAATTCAACTCTCCGATACCCTAGATTCCATTCAAGTTGAAGACTTGAATATACCCCCCAGAGCCGTGTGCAGACAATGGTGCAGAAGCCTATGCTATGAGCAAAACCACCTAGCCATGATCCCATACTATCTCGAAGTATCCCTCCTGCTGAAGCCCTCGAGGAAGAAGCTTTATACGCACCATCGGTATTGAGGCGTATCCAATCATGCAGAGGATTTCTCCATCTAACAAGGGTCTCTACCTGCATCCTTGGTTTCAACAGGGCTCTTCCTACTAATTCCTTAGCATGGACGATTGAACGCACGTACTCAAACACTATCGTCTGGGGACTTATAGGCCATGAGAAATTAAAGTCAAAAATATTTTTGTTTCTCCAAAACCATAGGAACCAACAAGTAGTCCCAAAGACTATCAACCATTCAAATCCTTGTATCGTCATGTGTTATTTCAAATTCCCTGACAACCAACTGCTTTCATCCACCTTGAAAAATTCCTCTGAAATGACTGAGTTGGGGAAGCCTCTCCAAAAATTGCGAGCTCGGCAATCGTCCCTAATGACATGCAAAATGGTTTCGGTTTCACCACAGAACTGACATGAAGGGTCCGCGGATTGATGTCTGATGTATCTATGATGATTAGTGAGGAGCCTTCCACAAGCAAGGAGCCATAGAAAACCTTTTATCCGTTGCGATCCCTCCCATTCCCATATCTTTTCCCAATAACCTTCTCTGCTATTGTCGTCCTACCCATCTATCAAATTATACGCCAAAATAGTGGAAAAGAGACCATTCTTGGAAGCTCCCTAAACCAACCGATCAGGGCCCAAATGAATGCATGGGGGTAGAATTCCATCTATTGCCATGCAGACCGATGTAGGGATTATAAATTGAAATAAATTCCAGCGCCAGCCTCCAGTATTATCCACGAACGACTTTACTGGTAGGTTTAACAAATTACTCGGAATATGTTATATCGCTTGTTCCTTAATTGGTCCAAGATCATGCACCCAAGAATATGTCCAGAATTTAGTAGTTGCTCCATTGCCCACCACCCATTTGATTCCACGGATCACATGCGGCCATACCGAAGCAATTCCCCGCCATACCATGGATCCTCCAGTGGACGAAATGGAATAAGGTAATTTGGTTCTATCGAACTTGTATTTGTCACTTAGTACCCTTATCCATAGAGCTTCAGGTTTGTTGATAAGAAACCATCCGAGTTTAGACAATAAGCGTCATTATTCACTCGGATTTTCCTAAGGCCCAACCCGCCTGACTCTTTCGGCTTGCACACCTTTTCCCAGCTTACCAAGCTCGTCTTGTTGTGCTCCGTTGTTGATCCCCACAGAAATGTACAAATAATTCACTCAAGATCATCACATAACTGCCGAGGGAGCCGCACAGTTTGCATCGTGTAGGTGGGTAGAGTTGATAGCACCGATTGGATTAATGTGATCCTACCAGTGAGAGAGAGATGTTTTCCACGCCACCCATCAAGCATCTTCTGCACGTTATCTATAATATACTGGTAAGATCTTTTGGAGGTTCACTCGTGGATAATCGGCACACCAAGGTATTTGCCGAGATTATGTGTAAGTTGGAAGCCCAACTTTCAACTGATTGCTAGAGCCAAAGAGTGAGATATATTCTTAGAACAAAAGCAACGCGTTTTTTCTTTACTCACTTTTTGTCCAGAAGCAGAACAAAAGAGATCCAGAATATCTTGAATCACCATCACATGATCATCCTGTATTTTTACGAACAAAATGAGGTCGTCAGCAAAGAAAAGATGCGATAAAGCAGGACCTCTTTGGCTCAGCTTTATCGAGTTCCATTTGCCTTCGGATACTGTGTGATTAATCATGTGCCCCAGCCTCTCGAGACAGAGGACAAATATATATGGCGATAACGGATCTCCTTGACGAATTCCTTGGGTAGGTGTAAAAACTTATGAGAGCCCTCCCTCCCAACTTACTTGCATAGTAACTGTGGTAATACATTTCATAATAAGACTGATAAGTGCCTAAGATAGACTCGCAGTCACCAGCATTTCCTGAATGAACTCCCAGTGCAGTCGGTCGTACGCTTTTTCGAGGTTGACTTTGATGGCGAGATAACCTGATTTTCCTTTCTTTTTCTCATAGTGTGAATAATTTCTTGCACTATAATGATATTGTCCATGATCAGTCTCTTTGGGACAAAGCTGCACTGGTTGGGAACCACCAGTTCAGTTAAATATGGTTGTAACCGATGGACCACTACCTTTGCAATGGCTTTATATATTACTGAGCAGAGACTGATGGGTCGGAATTGTGTAATGAACGTAGGCGAGGAAATTTTAGGGATTAGTACTAGAATAGTACTGTTTATTTTCGCTTCCTATGCTTTAAGTCGGAATACTCTCTGAATAAAGTCCACTACTGAGTTACCAACGATGTCCCATTGCTTTTGAAAAAATATTGCGGGAAACCCGTCGAAACCAGGTACTTTTGTTGGCCCCCAAATTCTTTTCTCATTGAATAAGTGTGATTTAAATGAATTATGAGATTTGATGGACAAATTTTT
>JANIJF010000210.1:6301527-6316491 GCA_024520955.1 Erythroxylum bequaertii | reverse complement strand
AAGAGTATCGTGTATCAAAATGAGAGAGGAAACTTGAAAACCATTTTCAAGAAACTTAACAATTAAGTTTTGAAAAAACCTCTCACTATCATTACACCCATCGGCCATCACCTTCTTATATAACACTTGTCTTTAAATTTTAAAGACATTAAATGCCTAAGGAAGGGAAGCTTCCACGTTGGTGGCCAATAATAATTAAATAATCAAAGTAATAATTATATTTGACCAAGTCTTCTTCTCTCATAACTTATCAACGTGATACATACATATATATATAAATTCCTTAATTAATTAATTAATTGATATATAGATATATATCACTGCTGAAGGGGTCCAGTCATACTGGGGTTGGTCTTACCGGCCATAATGATGAAAGATAACAACGAGTTATTTTTATAATGCCATAGAAAAGACAGAAGAAGTAATCAAGGTTAATCTGAAAAATAAGTCTTCCTTATATATACCTTATCTTGCAGTCATTAATGAAAAATAGGAAAGACCACTTTACTCTTTATTGTTTGCTATTAGGGCATTTTCAAATCTTATTGTCTATTTTAGATCAGGTTTTACAAAGAAAGTTAGAGTTAATAGGAGAATGATATTAACTATCATAATAATTGTTTCATATGAGATGATGGAAGATCTTCTTAGCTTACAAATTGAGGCATATAATATGGTGATTTTAAAATGTCTATTGCAATTCATAAAAAAGACAAACTTAATCCATCCATATGTTTCTTTGTTTTTGTTACTTTTTTAATATTAATCATCACTTTATTTTGTTTATAATGTTACTTTTATTGTCTTACAATTGCTTGGTGGGACAAATTCAGAAGTGGTATTTCCGAATTACAAAGGTCTTTAATTCTAATTATGAGTCAATGTATGAGTATAACTGGGTACGAAAAGAATTGAAGTACTTTTGAATTCATTTATTCCAAGAAAAAGATTGGAACAAAACGATTGAACGATTTGGTCTTTATTTGATGCAACTTAAAGTTGTGAGAAATATATGTTATTATCATTATTAAATTGCATATAATTTTTGGTAATTAATTTTTATTTGTTTACTATGACTCTTAATAGAATAAATAGTTATATAGATCTAGTTTACATTGACATATCGATTTTTGAGCAAATTAAGTTTGTAAGAAACCATGTTTTATATATGAGATTGATTTCGAAGATAATCTTGAATAAGAAAGTATTGATATGCTATTTAGTGCAATGAATTTGAATGATGGTGATGATGAGAATCCTCTCATTGATACGGATTTTTGACTACATGAAAATTATAGTTAATGCGATTTAAGCAGATATGCCATTGAATGAAGTTCTAAGTATTTTTCTCTTTTCTTTTAATCTCACTTGTATTTGATGTATATGAAAAATTCTATATATGTAATATAAATATAAAACTTTTAATTATAAGTTTTTTGTTTCAGGTTTCATTTCTACTTTATTGGGTTCCTTGACAAAACTTTTATTGTAATACTTATGGACCTATATGATTCTTACTGTAAGATGTTTTAATGTAATTATTCTCTACTATATGATGTAAATTGTAATGTTTTTTATGTTTTTTATATTATTATTAGTTTTATATATGTATGATAATATAATAATATTTTTCTTATATTAATTGTGGTTATTTTTTATATGTAAAATATGTGAAAACTACTATTAATATAAATAACAAGAAAAACATTAATTTAACTATATATTATTATAATATTTTAAGATAAGGTTAATGTAAACTTAAAAATGATATAGTAGAATATATTGAGGGAACATTTTACAAATTTATAAAATCTAAAAACTATTTTATAAATTTTAAAAATTGCTTAAAACAATACTCAATATTGACCGATATTGGTATTTTACCATATCATAACTAAATTTTCTATTGAGTTTGGTAAGGTATCATAATCTTGGCTAGAAGTTGAATCATATTTGGAAGCACCTTTATGCTTCAATTGCCTTTTCATGTTGATAACTACATACAATAAATTTTGTATCTCTACATAAAGTTGCAGTTCCACCACATCAGTTATCTCTTTATTTAATCCACCAATGAATATTGCCACAGTAGCCTCACGTTCCTCCTTTTCATTAGCCTTAATCATGACTATCTACATATTCTTGCTATAATCCTTTATGCTCATGAAACCTTTTATCAACTCTGGCAACTTTCTACACAAGCCCTTATAATAATGGAACTTTCTACACAAGCCCTTATAATAATGGTTAGGTATAAACCCTCTTACGCACAACTACCTTCATCTTTGAATGAATAGGTCTCTCACCATTTATATGCATATTGATATAAATTGATCCCACAAAACATTATATAATTTGCAAACTTAACTACTATTAGTTTAACCTTCTTTTCCTCGAAGTAATTATGAAAATTAAACATATATTATAATAAACGTATGTTTTAACTTTCTTCCTACACCAAGTATAGTTTGATGTCATTCTTCCATTGAAAGGTAGGTCTTTTCATCTTAATACTATCCAAACTACCATCTCATTGTGAAACAACTCTATTGCCTTTCCTAGAATTACTCTCATCATAATCGAAATTCTCCTCTTCCTCTTTTTTAAGTACATGTTTTCTATATATCCAACCTTATTTTCAGAACCTCGAATTGGTCATAGATAACCTTCATAAACATATTAAGATTGATTTCTATATTATCTTCACCGCTACATATGTTTAAAACCTACAAAGAAAATGTTATTAACAAAAATATTGGTTTTCCTTACACACTTCCTTATGTGTTTACACCCATGATTAAGTTATTTAATCACTCATATTTCACTTAATTTTTAGCTTTTTCGTTGATGTTCTCACTACTTTTGTTTTCTACGACTCAACATACCCTTTTAAGCCCTTTAAAAAGAAGTATACCAATGATCCTACTAAAGCAACAAGTAACAATGGAGTTTATAATTTCAAGTGGCGAACTTAATAAGAAAGAACAAAAGAAGTGAAATGAAAAAGAGAAAACAAAGGAAGCAAAATTAAAAAAATAAAAAGTCTTTTACAAAAGGAAAAGGAATATAATACTTTATAACATATTTGAACAATTTATGACTAATTTGCGTAATATATGATATTTATGCACACTTTTTTATTATGATTTTTTTCTTTTTATGCTTTTATTTTCTTTGAATTTTTAAATTTTATGTATATATGATGTGCACTAACTCAAAAATACAAGAGAAAAAGAATAGGAATAGCTTAATTGAAGAACACAGAAGGTGAATTCTAAATTGAAAAAATGGCAAATAAAAAAAATTGGGCAAAATTAATGGTGGATGACACAATCACAAATATGAAGAAAGAAAAATAAATACTTAACAAATATGAAGAAACAAAGCTCTAACACCTAATAATGAGTTAATACCATAGGTACATCTTCAAATCAAGTAAGAAAAACTCAAACCTCATCAAACTAGCTTATTAGAACGAAAGTTATGAGGATTTTGATCATAAGAAGTTGTCTTTATAAGATCATATTATGTTTTTGTCAAAGAACTAAAAGAAAATTCTAACAAAATGAAAAACAAACTCTCAAATTACATTCTTAATAATAATGTCTAAAAATGCATCAATGAGAAAACCTTAAATAAATATAAAATCCTTAAAAACTCTAGTCCTAAAAGGAAAATAATATTCCCATTTTATTATAATTTGATTAAAAACAACTAAACAACTTTGAAAAGTCAAATCCTTTTAAAACTAAATAATTAATTTACAAGTTTGGCATTGGTCTAACATCCACATCAAAACTAGCTAGCTTTTGAAATTTTACAGGTGTGAATTGATGATGAGTCTAACATTGACAGAAGGAGCACACTAGCACTAATTTTATTATGTTTCTTAAGCATCCTAAATCTAATATAAGATTGGTGCTCAACACGAATATAACATAGATATCGATTACATTATGTTTTTTGATTCTTTAATTTTTTTCCAATCCTTATTCGTCATGTGTTTAGCATATCCCATATTCCATAACAAGTAGAAAAGTGACCAATCTTAACAATGCATCTAATTCATCTTAAATGACCTTTTTTTTTATAAGTCTTTGATTAATCCTTGCAAAGCTACCTTCATACATTTAGTATTTACCCTGGTCATTAGGCCTCTAATTCCTTATAAAAGATTATAAGAATGATTGAAAATAGGTGCTAATGTAAGCTGATCTCCATCATTTTTTTAATGCCAAAGTGGTTCACACAATAACCTATATTCTTAGTTGAAGCCTAACAACAAAACTACATCATCAAACATTGTTTGAAGCTTGGTGATATATGCTAATTATGCAATATTTTTAACAAAATTTTTAGAATATTTATCTTATATTCTAAGGATTTTTATGTGACTTAGCAGTTCGTTTAGCTTATATTTTATTTACAAGCCTTATTTAGCTTTCTAGTGAAGAAAGAATGAATTTGCTAAGTTTGATTTAAGTTGAAAAACTTTGGCATGATTTTAAAGGAAGAACTCATAATAAGGAAGCAAAAAAAACCCCATATTGCTAAACATAGAGGCAATAAAGACCTATGTTCATAAATAAAGGACTAATAGGGACCTATATCCAACTTTTATTTGTATTGGTTCATTTTTTTTCTTATTGTTTTTGGATAAAAGTAATATGAGACTAGCTTAAGGTTGTGCTAAACCTGTATTGACAATAATTACTTTGAAAAAGAAGATGATAAGGGTGTAAAAGCAACATAAGGACCTAAAGATCCCATTTTAACTCATCTTTGATTTAATTTTTTAGCATTTCATGATCAAAAGACGAAAGAGGAGAAGAAAAAAGGGTGAGAGACATTTGGAAGAATGAAAATCAGTCACAAGGAGTGAAGACCTAATAGCACATCACAAACAAAAAATTTTAGAGAAAAGTAAGATTACATTAAGATCAATCAAGAACATTAAGATTCAAAAGCCATGAGAATTCATCCCTTGATCTTATTTTCTTTATTATTCTTTGTTGACTTACTTTGTTTGATTAAGAACTATATTAAAATGTAGATTTAAATGGCATAAACCCTAGAATTATGTTTTAAATTTATTTTTAATTTTAATATAAGATTTTTGATAATTGTTCATATTTTTATTATGTTTAATTAAGATATGCTGGCATTTTAATTTAAGGTCGAATTTCATACATTGATTATATGTATAAATAGACCATAATATGAATAAGGAGGGTTATATGAGTTGCTAGAGATAGAACTACGTGATCCTTCTAAGTTCTGTTGAAACCTATCATGAGAATCCACAAAGTGAGTTAATATATTCTTTAGTTGCTTTGATTAGAAAGAAATTTTGGTCAATTACTTAAGGATAAGGACTGTATTACTTGGGAGACATCTAGTTATAACTTAGGAATTTCTATTTGTCTAAGTAACTAGAGTTAATCATTAAATTAAGATAAATTCAAGCATAATAAAGTTATAGGTGGATTCTTTTTCTAAAACTAGTATCTCTACTAATTGTTTATTCTTATCTATCACCTTGATGGATAAACTTTTATTTGTAATTTTAGTTTTACTTATTTTCTTTAATCTGAATCATTCTTTTAGTTGATTAGATAATAAAAAGACAGTCATTACTAGTAGTTACAGTCCTCATGGGATTGAGCTCGACTCTCCTAAACTATACTATAAAAATGATAGGTGCACTTGCCTTACCGATTTTTTAGTATTATTTTGTGTGTTTCATTTTATTTTTATCATATTAAGTTTTTTCATCACTGTCAAAGATTGTAATATTAGAAAAACTTTATTTTTATTGGTTTAATCACCTTTTTATTTTTTTGATATTTATTTATTTATTTATTTTTAGAGCTCTCCTTCTCGATCTTATGTTTGTGGCTAGATTTCAAGTTTAAGTATTTAATACTATAACTACCAAATATAATAAAAGGACGAGCAGAACAATATTCTATGAGAGATTAAGCAGTCACTTTGCATATAGGAAGATTAGACATTTGGAGCCAGAGGCTTCATAATATGTATTTGGAAGATCAATCGATATTTGTGATGCATGTGACATTTGTGATAGTGGTCATCCTAATTATGAATTTCAAGCACCTTATAAATTGTGAAAATTGTACAAACAAGCAAATTTCATGGGGATTGGCCTTAAAACATTTTCTATAAAGATAGTTATATTTAGAGTAGAGAGATGATCCCAATTTTACTTGGAACAATCGAGCTCTTTTTTTTCTATAATTAAAATAACAAGAGGGGAGCAAAGTCTTAAGGGGCTCGTGAAAAAAATTCATTACTACAACTGAGGCTCATTTTTATAGGACTAAAGCCTTTATCCACAACTTAAAAAACTCAACATATAACTCACTAAACTTGTTTTTAATGGATAATAAGGTGTTTTTCTTGAGTCAAATCTAATGAAATAAGTGGATGTTATAAATTTGAGGAGTAAAAAGGAGGTGTAGGTTAAAGAGGAGGATGAGAAAGAAGAGAAAGAGAAGGTTGTTATTTAAGAAGAGAAGGAGAAGGTGGAAAAGAAAGAAGAAGAACGAAGGAAGAAGGTTGTCGAGGAATTGTCAACAGTCACCTTAAATAAATCCTATATCCTGCAGAATAAACTAACTTAGCAAATCAAAGATCCATGGGATTTTATTATCCTTTACAATTTTGGTAGTTTTTTAATTAAAAGAACATTAGTGCAACTAATAGGTATTATTAATTTGATTTTATATGTCTTTACTATACTGCAATATGTGGCATATTTAAACGCTACTGATATGTGTCGCTAAGCATATGCAAATTAATATCTTATTTTTGCCCTTAATTATTTAACAAATTTAGTATAGCAAATAAGAGTTGGTCTCACAAGGAGAGTGTTGTTTATTAAAATTTCATTTCGAATGAAAATGAGAGTATTAATCAAGTAAATGTATGTAATTATAATTCCAAACAAAGTAAAATTCATTTAGAAAAATTCAGCCCACAGAAACAAGGTGAAACACCTATAATTTGATGTTTAATTTAGCTCAAACTCATGCACAACTTGTACCAATGTTATTTACCATATTTCAGCCCCTTAAATCAGAAAATTACGATCATGAAACCTAGAAATTGGACACTAAAACAACATGTAATTCACTTTCACCTCATTAAACTTTAAAGATTGTATTATACTTAAATCCCTTTAATAACCCAACACGTTAGCTATCATTTAACATGATTTTGGCACTTAAAACAAGCTAAAATCATGTTAAAACTTCAAAAAATTAGAACAGAATTTACAGTTCAAAAACAAAGAGCAAACAACGCAAATTCAGCTCCTTGGGACATTCAAGATTGCTTCTTTCAAGTTCATTTAATCTGATCATCTTTCACTTAAATTTCTAGGCATATTAAACTTAAATGTATGTCAAAATCATGCTAAGAAATCAAGAAATTAGCAGTAAATAGTTAGCTCTCAAATCTGATTGCATAAACAGTCTAAGAAAAATGCTTTCATATTGAAGTTGCATATTTTTTAAAAAAATCCAGCTTTAGGAAATTAATTTCAACAGGTTTTCAAATCACATTATAGCATATAAATAACCTCCTAAACATACCCAAACACAAAACAAATATAAATGACTAGTTCCATGGTATAGATTAATCAAATCTAGCAAATACGAAAACTATACATGCTGAACTACCATTTGCATAATAAATTAGATAAATAACCTCCTAAACATACCCAAACACAAAACAAATATAAATGATTAGTTCCATGGCATAGATTAATCATAATCTAGCAAATACAAAAACTATATGTAAACATTTAAACACAACAGAAATGGAATAGGTAGGGGCGGGAAGTTTTCTCGTAAATCATTTTACTACTTATCCTCCAACATTTTAGATTTAATTACTGATTTCAATCAAGATGCTCTCCAATTAATTTTGCAGATCTTACTCATTAAAATCCTTCAACTTGTGGCCTCATATACTAGGAAAGCATAGTAGACCACAAGCCATACCACACACATGTAAAGATGAGAAGGGGTTCAATCGAAAACTAGAACTATTTAATTAGAACAAAAATGCACATTACAATATTTGTGCTCAAAATTGATATACACTTTTATACATTTGGAAACTTTTAACACTAAAAAAAATATAAACAAAATTTGAATATGCATATTAACAAGTGATCAAGCATACATTAAACCCATAAATTTAGTCATCTAAGTTTAGATTTTTATCACCGACATCTCAAGCCATAAAGTAGGCTAATTATAGAGACGCTCACTGGCTGAGTTATCCCATTTCCCTTTACTAATTTAGAACTGAACCAATGCAACTCTAAATTGATTAATGCAATTTTTTCCAAGAACATATCATTAGGCCCAAAATTTCAACCAACTAGCTAGCGAAATTCTTAGATCATACGACACTCTAATTAAATCTCAAACCTTTGATCCAACTAACGATTTAATAGTTGCTACTCGACTCGTTAAAGTTAATTGCAATTACAGACTAAAGAGAAAGCGATAGCAATAAATTTACATTCAAATATATTAAGACGTCTCTCAATTATATAAGAACATGAATGGTAAATAAATTGGCTCAAACATCACACAAATACTGAAATACTCATAATGTTAGAATTAAATTGAAAATGATTGTCTCAAATTATCCAAAAAAAGAATTAAATTGAAATTATAAATTTTTTTAAGGAAATTAAATTTTAAAGAACTAGATAAAAAGAGTGTAAGAGTGCAAGAGACTCATTATGTTCAACAGAAAGGAAAAATGAAGTATAAGCAGGATTATTTACCAGAAAAATCCTATGTAACTGTGATATAGTGCCAGCAATTTTAATCTTTGGAGAATCTTTCTTTTTTTTGGAGACCTTGCAGTATGGGCAATTCATATATAAGGGTAAGTGTCTATTCAACATGGAAAAAGCAATTCCGCCATCGTCAAGGCTGACAGAATGAAGATCCACTTCAGGGTCTTTCACAGAGTGGAGACATTTTGGTCCATTAATGATCATCTGATTACCTCCCTTCCCTGAGCTGGAGAGCTGTACCAACCCTTCAAAAGACAGATCACTGTTTACCACCCACTCTTTTGATTTATCCAAATTTCTCAGCCCAGAATCAACACCAGATACAGTCATACTCCTTGAGCTTCTGCGGATTTTATTATGATTACCATTTCTACCCAAATTAGAATGACTTCCCAGATTATGGTCCACTGATTTCTCTGAAGGAATTGGGGATTCTTCAGGTGAGCTATATGGTGATCCTAGTTCCCTCATATGATCTAGACTTAATAAAAACCGGTGACCATGTGGACACTCATGCTCAAAACCAACAAATATAGTTGCTTGCTTCAAAGAAGGGTCCTTTTTTACTTTTTCAACAACATTAATATTCATAGGAACAACATTACTTCCTACATGCAAAAATGGGTCACCAACCAAGCTGTCATTACAAGCTGTTCCTTCTAAGGGTTTTGGAACCGCAGAAAGATGATCACGATTCTGAGATCCTTGCTCAAAATCTGCATCAACCTTTTCAGCACTTCGATCCCTTACCTTAATTTGCTTCACACATGTCTCCGAACCTGGCACGGGCTGCTTCTTCCGCTGGAGAGGAGGGAACCCTGAATCTGTAGTTGATCCTGCAACAACCTCAGAAAATGGTTTCCGCATTGTAAAATTTGGAAGACCCTTACCAAAACTAAGCTTTTTCCCATCAATTTTGCTGCTTTCTGATGGTTTTCCCTGATTTTCAACTCCAGGTAAGTCTCCCACATATAATCGTATGGCACTAGTTTTCTTCCTGTCCATGTCAGCATTAACTTCACTGTGGACAGTGTTGCCCATCCTACTGACAGATTCTTTTGGCACAGTTCTAGCATGTACGGCTATTGGGTCTGATGGTTTCTCCAAATATATTGTCCATCTCAACAAGTACTTGTGCATGTTAGAGAACCCACTCTGAAGTAAGCCTTTGGAAGGGTCATAATACCTTGCTCCCCCAACACGAATCAATCTCCATGAGGATGATTGCACAGGTCCTGTATCACTAAATTCAGGTAAATGAACAGCAGGAAGGATCTTGTCACAGTCTTGGAAGCAATTGGATGTAACATTTGCTGATTCAAAATCAAAAGGATCAGATCTCAGCTGGCGTGAACGACCACAGGCACAAGCATGAAGAAAAAAATATCCACTTGAATGTGTCTTCACTGGTCCCAGAACTGTCTGACCATTGCCAACATCATGTCTCTGGTGCATACATGGTTTTCCTGTCAGACTAACTGCATCACACAGTTGCCTCCCAGATTTCCAAATGAATGTGCACTCGTCCTGCAGCCTTCTTGCAAACAGCTGGACAGCTGGTCCCCTAACCATTGAGTGGAAAGCATGTAAAGCTTTTTCTAAGTGGGCCTCATGAAGGGAAGTGGGGTAACAAGCAGGCAAATCTTTCAAATAAACATCCTTAGCAGTTGGAAGGGCCTTTTCACACCATGAAATGGAAAACTTAGTGTTTAGTCCTTTGCCACTTTCCAACACAGACACTGCACTCTCTAAAGCATCCATGCCTCTTGCAACCCCTTCAACATGAGCTGCATCTATGTTCAGTTGACGAGATTTTCTTTTATCAATTTCATTTTCATCTAGAGAAAACCCTTTTGCAGCAATAACTCCCTGAAGAATAAATTGACAAGAAGATAACCATGTTTCCATACTTGGAAGCTCAGGACTTGGAAATGTTTTCCCTGATGCAGCAGAAGCTGCAGCAGCGGCAGCGGCAGCAACAGCAATCTTACCAACACCGGCAGCCGAACCACTGTTGGCATTGGAGACTAATCCTCCTCTACCTCTCAGAATATCGGACTGCCTGTATATGAACTCCTTTATGGAGGAAATATCGTCCTTGTTTGCACTTTGATTGAGACTTTCAAGCAAAAGGGAATCTGAGGTTGCTTTTGCATTCAGAACATCTTCTACGAGGTTCATAGCGAATTCCAAAGATTCACCTTTTTTATTTGTAAGCCTATCAAGCAGCACAACAGTCCTTGATGCATCAAGAGAAAACAAAGGTGCAGAGCTTGGAACACTGCTACTTCTAGAACCAGCTTGACCACTTTCAGAGCCTGAGAGTGTTCGGCACTTCTTAATGAGATAGCGAATCTGTGCCTCAAGAGATGATTGTAGTTTCTTTTTGACACCACCATCAGATTTACTTACAGGGCGTGCTAGTACTACAACTGAACCAGAACCCTTAGCTGGTAAGTTAGGTCTAGCTAAACTACTCAAACTAGAAGACTGATTCAGTAAGGAGCCATCTGCCAACTCCTCCATATTAGAACTAGAATTTGGTGCATCCAAAACATCATCAATAAAGACAAAGAGTATAACTGGGGTGCAATTTCCTGGAAACAGTGAAGCATATGAGCCTAATCCTGACATAAGAGAGAGAGCTGAATTATTTCGACTCATGATACCACCACTTTTAGCGGGAGAAGTACTTGTTGAGAAACTTCGCCTAGACGATGAGGAGGAAGAATGGGGCCTAGCTTGAACTGGTGGGGTGGTAAGAGATTTCATATAAGGTGCCAATGCATGTTTGGCAGCTTGCAACACTCTAAACTTTTTCAACATACGAGTATCAAAGCGTGACCCATCCTGAATATATATGATGACATGGCAGACCTGCATTACTAATCAAGTCATTCATTAGAAATATCAAGTTCATATTAAGTTGAACCAAGACAAATAGGTTGGATCCCATCCTGAAGGGTAGTCAATTTAACATTTACTACCATATCTTCCTAGACCAAAAGCACCTATTTCAACAGTTCCGAATATCTAGGATCCAAATGATAAACTACGAATCAGTTGCTTGCTTGATGCATGTGTTAATTTCCTGAATCATCCAGAAAATGACCCTACCACACTCAACAAGTTCATTCAAAACTAATGAAAGCCTTATTTCAAGTGAAACCAGTTAAAATTAAACATACCCACGAACCAAAGATCCTACCAACATCTACTACCGAAGAAGTTTTAAGAAGTATAGAATAGGTAAAGTAAAGTAACCAAAAAGGGAACAGAACTCACCGAGAACATGAAAAGCAGGCCTTGCAGATCTTCAAACTCCCGCTGCTCGAAAGCAGTATCAAAACCTGAACTTGAGACCTGGACCCCATGATTGAGAAGGCTCCAAGTGGAACAAAACCTCAAGAACAAAATCCCTTTCTCTTCTTCATGGAAATAACTGATCTTTCTCCACTTGAACCAATCTGCAAGTTGCTCATTGTCATCAAGAGAAAGAAGTGTCTTATCGAGATTGCCAGACCCAAAAGCGTTGGAGTCGAGAAGGCGATTGATGAGTTGGGAAGAGTAGTCGTCGGGGCTATGAGAAATGAACCCAACGACCACAACTCCGTCTAAAGAGCTACGAGATTGCAATTGGGTCTGAGGATCAAACGATGAAGAAGAAGTAGAAGAAGAAGAAGAAGAAGAAGAAGTGAGGATGTGAATGAAAGGTCGTTGTTGTTGTTGTTGGGGTTGTGGTGGCGGTGGCGGTGGTTGGCGATTGAGAACTCGCATGGGTGGTGGATTGTGAGTGGGTATGTCCATCGGGAAAAAAGAATAAGGTCAAGAAGCTTCCTCCATTTTCATATGCTGTTTCTGCTTCTGTTTCAGTTTGTTCAAAGTTAAAATGTTCATAGATGGATTCATGTGCTCGTTCTTAAACTACAGTCCATCTTAGTTTCTGTAATCAAGATTCAAGAAGCCTCTCTGTGACAATAAATATGTATTTATAAATAATTTAAAATTACATAAGCATTTTCAATTTTCATTATTTTATTATTATTTAAAATAACGATTTATATAATTTTTGATAAAAATAAAAATAAATAAAGATCAATTAAGTTACTTTTTTCATATCTTTAATGTGACTTTCTTTATAAATTAATTTAAGAAACGGTATCTTAAATCTTTATTTAGCAAAAAAATTACTAAATTAAATTTATTTTTATTTTCACAGCTTACAAATAGTTTTTTATTAATTTTTGCTTAATTATATTTTCTTTTTAATTTTTAATTTTTTAAATAGAAAGTAAAATCTATACAAGAAAATCAGAGATCCATCTAAAGGACATTATCTCGTCTTTCCACCAAGCAAAAGCTGTAGCAATGGCAGCTACTGCGGCTAACAGTATCCTCACCGCTTCTGCGACATCTCATCAGCGTTTTCTCTCACAAAACGCCGTTTGCTGTCTCCCTCCGTCTCTCCACTTGGCGTTTCGTGACATGTCCCTCAAGCCCCCTCGCCAATCCCTCTCTCGTTCTCTCGCTGCTACTTCCGCCGAGAAGCTTCTCCCTGTCGTCGCTGTTACCAAGAATGCCGTCTCTTTCCTCGAGGACAATCACAATGTTGAAGGCGTTGTCACTTTGACCCAAGAAGATGATGGTCTGTTCCCGTTCCCTGAAAAGATTAAAATTTTCTCTTAATTGTAACTCCTTTATCTCCATTTTTTGGTGATTATGGGTATTGTTGAGTTCTTGTGTGTAAATTCTTGGTTTTAGTACATTGGATATCTCTTTTTCAACTGGGTAACTGGGAAATGATTTACAAATGCTTTTTGCTGAAGATGGATATCGTTTTTTAATTTTTGAGCTTCATCGGATTTTGGCTGATTTGAGGACTTAAAAATTATGGTAATGGGGGCGACCTGGGAAACGTAGTTTCCTTAATTATATTTGAACTTCTTAAGTGTTTTCTCAACCAATTAATGTGCTGTTGTGTGATGTATCTTAAAACAGGGGCGGCTGAAGCAACAATTGTAGATAACCAGGTAACTCACTTGACCTAAATCCTTTTCTTTTCTTTCCTTCTTGTTTCTGTTCCATTTTTTCTTTCTTAGGGTGTGAAATACGGGTTTGATTGTACATGAACTTCTCTTTCTGGTTGGTGATTTATGTAATTTCATGGCTCAATTTTCATGTTCCTGATCTTACATTAGCTTGTGGTGGTGATGGTGGAGGTGGAGGTGGGGGCTCGAAGTAGGACTGCTCTTCATAGTAATTCGGTGGAGAAGTGAATCCGTACTTTGTATTTTGCAAAATGGAACATGTACAAAAAGAATAACCAAAAAATGAGCAAGCTTCACATACCTTAGCTTGTTGGTCATCCCTCAATACTTGCACGGCTAAGCGTGTGAAATCTGCCACTTGATGGTCAAACCTGGAAGTCGCAACAGACGGAAACTCATTATCATAATAAGGAGAATATGAATAATCATAATTAAAAGCATACTGATAGTGAGCCATGTCGCTAAAAGATCGAAAAATCAGAAAGAGCTGTGCAACTGAAACAAACAAAAGACAAGGTAACCAAGCGCAACAAAACCAAAAAAACAAACAAAAACAAAAGCATCACTAAAAAAACCGTTAAGAAATTCCCCAACAATAGTGCCAAAATTTGGTGATGCTGTCGCCTGCAACCAAATATATATAAGAAATCACTTCCGTTAAAACAAATTAATGTAGTAGAGGTAAGCGGATATCGTTCCCACGAGGAATCTTTAACGATAAAGGTTAGCTAGTTCAAATGGGACAAATAACGAAAATAGAGAGGGGGTTTTGTCACGACACTATCAGAAAATCAAAGGAAAATCGCAAATTTAAATAATAATTAAATCTGTAAATTCAATAGGAAAAATACCTTGGTCCCGGTCACCGATGTTACCATACTATTATGGATCCTCGATATATAATTGCAATTATTAATAAACATTCATTGGGGGAAAATTTCTCTTAAGTGTGATGACTAGAAACATGTATTCTAGCAATCTTATTAAACAATAACCCAGATACGATCATAGGTAAAATTGAATAATAGCATTAAGAATCAAGAACCAATGACAAGTGATAAACATGTACGACAT
>JANIJF010000210.1:6263378-6274986 GCA_024520955.1 Erythroxylum bequaertii | reverse complement strand
AAGCTCTGCCATTTACACTCACTTCTCACAAGGCAGGCGCCATACTTATTGGGAAAAAAAAAAAAAAAGGAAGACAAATATCAATGCACAAATGTACTTGCTTGAATACTGAGAACAGCTACTGGTGTAGTGATGATTATATATAGACATTTGGGTATGCAAAATTACAGAAAAACTATGCTTTCGACAAATCTAAATTTCTCATTAAATTCGTCAAAGCAGAGATCTTGGCTTTAAAAGCTTCAGTGACATCTTTTCTACTACAGTCAATACTTATTTTAATTAAGCTCACCTGGTTTTTATGCGCATTAGAGCTATTAATGCATGGTCTGTTCTGAAGTTTGCGAAATGATTGAATACAACGGCTTACATTTAGTCAACTATATGTATATAACATAATGATAGGGGCCCTCAAGAAATGCTTTGCATGTATTTTTGACTCGTTAATAAGAGGTTGGCTCTGCAACCTGCGCCGTTTCTTTTAGTGCCTCATTGAGGTAGTCTTGGCTTTTGGAGCGGTGGTGCTATAATTAAACTGAGGATGAGACTGGTGATCCTGTTAATATCAATCTTTTGGCTGCTGGTGAAAATTATCGGGGAAGTTAAAAGTACTAAAAGATGATGATAATTAAGGATTGGAATGATATAATTAAAGGTAATATAAGTAACATATAATAAATTACAAATAACAGTTTGAACTGTAACCACAATTTTAAAAATCTTGATATCAGTGAAGATCACAATGTCAAGAGGACATAATGCACTGGATAAGTATGAAATTGTGAAAAGAACTGCTTCGAAATTGAAAAAAAAATATTAGAAAGGATCGATGTGGCTTGTAAAGAATACTACCAATGGTGAAGTGGTTCTACAATTAAAACTTACAGAGAAACCACAAAACTATAATAGAAACAAGATGCGCTTCTTGCTAACCTCTTCAAGAAAAAGGTTCTTAAACATCTGAGCTGTGATTTAGAGACAACAATGAGAATACACTAATGGTTTAGGAATGTATGAAAGCACTGAAGCGTTGAAAAGGGGATGACTAGGGGGCTAGCAAAATGTAATGCCAGCTTTAGACGGGTGATTGTTTTGCTGATAGTTTAACATTTAGAAAGCGCTTGATGCATAGAGGACAATAATAATGAGAATATGAATGAATACAGTGAAGAATGAGAATGAATATAATTATTATAATTATGATGGTTGGTTAAGATGAAAAAATGATTACCATTATTATTGATAGAGGTTAATGTCACAAAAGTTTTCTTTAAACTCAAACTTCTACTGTAAGTCACGTCCACTTTCGTGTGGCAATCCCGCTTAGGTCCGCTTAAGCAAAGATTCAACCTTCTCATGTAAATATCGCCGTTAGCCCTCGAACACCTCACGCGCACACAAGTGTTTAAAGTGTTTTCCTTACACACATAAAGAACACAAGTATAACAAAATAAAGAAAGCAACAAGAGATTTTAAATGTAGCCAAAGCTACTCTTTCATTAACTCTCAACAAAATGTTAACAAAAAACACGAATACCTCCTACTTGAAGCACTCAAGGAACTCCCTACTCGAAGCTCTTACAAAGAACTCCCTACTCGAAGCCTTTAGAACGAGAACTCTCCCCTAAAAGCTCTCAACTCTCAAAGCTCTCTCATATGAGTGATTTCTCTCAATAATGAGTAAATAAATATGTCTCAATTCTAATGAGCTATTTATAGGCTCCTTCAGATGACTAAAAGTCCTAGTAAAATTCTACTAGTTAAGATCACAATCTTATCCTATCTAATAGAATTAAGTTATATCATATTTAAAAGATTACCCCATCTAGGAATGATTATCCTTATCCGCGAAGATCTTCTCTATCTTCAGATGATCCTTCCCCGTGAACTTTAGCTCTTAAAGATGATGTTTATTCACTGTGATCTCATCCGCCATGTCATCATGCGCCACATCATCTACAGTTACCACAACACCGCTGATGTGTTTTCACCACGGTCTATCCGTACATAAGTCTGTCAATGTACATCCATGAACAAGTCCATCTTCCATGATCAAGCTCTCTCATGGTGCAGTCTCGTCGCTCCATGACTAAGTACAAGTCACAAACCGAGTTAGCATAAATCCTCGCACAATTCACATTCCTTCGACCTACCTCATCGAAATCAAGTGCTTAAGTGTCTCGTTGCGCTCGTATGTCTTTGCGCATCCTCGCGAGGTCTTACATGCCTTTGCACCTTCTCGCGCACCCTCGAGTCTTGCATGACTTAGTTCGGCAACACCGCGCGACCTCGCATCTAAATCTTACGTCTCGTCAAAGATTTCTGCCAATGCATGTCTACACGTGCCCATGTGTATCGAATCTCGCCTACTCGAGATCTTCACTGATACTTTCCGCGTCCCTCGCCTATCTCGCAAGTTCTTCGAGTTTTGCTCGCTAACTCGCAAGACTTTACCTTATTCCCTCGTCAATACACCTTCTTCGTGCCGACTTGCATGTTAAGTATTAGTCAAGACTTGCCAACACTCGCACAATCCCGCAATCTGAACTTAGGAGTCTAATAGTTAGTTTGTTAAAAATCTTGAAAAATAAAATTTTGTTAAAATTTTGTTTGATTGATATTTTAAATATATTTTAATTAATTATATTTTATACACCTTATTTATAATGACAGAATGTTTAAATCAAATATATTGCGGTATTTCATTTCCAATAACTCTTGAAAAAAAATACTCTAATATTTTCTTGCATCAACATATCATTAGTTACATAATATCTTCAAAATATAGTTTAATAATCGAAAATATTGTATAATATCGACATAACCATAATATCCACCATTTCATTGTTGTAGCAAAATCAAGCAACATAATTTAATACAATTTAAATTCCTTTGATAATGCAAATAATGTAAAATATTTGTCGTATACACAATACCTTAACCAAAAGCCTTCAATTGATGCAAACTAACCAAGTTAACACTACAAAAATTGTTTGCATCACAACTACAAAAGATCCAACAAATACAAGATAACCTGGTTAAGCATCATTAGTTGCATCATAAGTTCATAATACTTACAAAAATATTAATATGCTTCCTCGAATAATTCATAGACTAGAAGATGAATAGAGGAATCCAAGTACAAAAGACTTTTTTAAATGACTTGGAAAAGCGAACAAAACCTGAACTTTAGTAAGATCATTACAAAATAACACAGTAGCCTTATCAACATCCATTTGAGATATGTCAATATTAAGAAGCTCACTGATGAGCTCTTGCATCTTCTCATCAGTTAAGGAATGAGATTTAGACTCTGCAATCAAAGCATTTATAACAGTTGTATATTGTGAGGCCATTTGTTCACAAATAGATTCAAAATTAACAGTGAAATTGTCTAACCTTGACTCAATAGTATTCTGAAGTGTTGCTGATCTTTTTTTCTTGTAATAACTTTCCTTTCTTGGTGATAGATTTTTTCGCCTTTTTATTCCATGGCTGCTTGAAGGAATAGCCGATCTCATTCTATCAATCATTTTTTCTTCCTTTGTTTTAATTTCATGGGCCTTATATTGAAGGTACAAATAATAGATAACATAATGGATAGCAAATAAGAAAACCATCATATTATTTGTTGTTTGTTGAAGTATCAAAAGTTGCTTTAGTTTGTGCCATCGTTTGAGAATAGGGGGTGAGCTATGGTGATCTACATTAAAAAATTCAGAAAATAATTGTCTAACATATAGATAGGGCATATTGAAAAGCTAGGTAATAGCAATGGAAAAGAGATAAAACAAGAAGCGAAAGTAATAGAGAAAGAAGATCAGTTCCTATGCATACTTTAAACCAAATAGTTGCCTTGATTAATGTTTCGGGCCATCATCAGTTAAGTTATGTCCTTTTCAAGAAATAGTTAATTTTGTTAAAAATGAGATTGATGAGAAATGAAATTAGACAGTGATTATTTTAGTCAGTCCTTAGTGTAATCAATGTGTATCACCTTCTACATTTCTCCAAATTGAAAAGGACGCGATCTTATCTTATATATTTAGACTTCTATTTTGTTACCAAATCAACTAATAATAATAATAATAATAATGTCATTTTTTTTAAGTAATACATCCATGTTTAATCACTAAAAAGCAATTTAAAAATCCATTCCATCTCTATTTTTTTGGTTAAACTACTCATTTATTTCCTAATTAACACTCGATAGTTCCAAGGTGGAAGAGTCAAAAGAAGGAATAATAAAACCATTTCCTGGACACTATTCACGGGGCGGCTTTCGGGTATACGAAGGTTGGAGAAAAAAGACAGGTACTGTTTTTCTTTCTACATATTTCTCTGACTATCCATTTCCTATGTATATAAATATAAACATAACCGACTACTATTACTCCTGTGCTTGCTAGCTTCTCTTCCCACTCTCTATTACTTGTTTCCTATTCCCTTTGCTCTTTATTTGTCTTACACTTTGTTAGGTCACTTGTTCACATCTCTTACTTCCATTTAGTTCCAAATATACATCTCAAAGGTCCTGTAGAGGAGAGAACTGGCCATGGAAACTCAAGAAGAGTTCATGGGGTCTAATGATCTCTCTCAGATCGTTAAGGGAAAACGCACCAAGCGTCAGAGATCTTCATCCCCGTATAAGACGGTGACCTCTAGCTCATCAAGTGGTTGTGGTGATGTTATTGGTGGTGAAGGTGTTGTGGAGGAGTTCTATGGCTCAATTTCCTCTGCTACAACAATTTCGGGTGATGATGTCTATGAGAGCACCGAAGAAGAAGAAGATATGGCGAACTGTTTGATTCTCTTGGCTCAAGGTGGTTTGCCAAAGCACGGTGAGAATAGTTCTGAAGAATCAGGAATCAAATTAAATACTCAAAACTTATCCGATATGATCACAGCACCGACTGTTACTAAGACTGGCTTCTATGTTTACGAGTGCAAAACCTGTAACCGAAGTTTTCCTTCTTTCCAAGCATTAGGTGGTCACAGAGCAAGTCACAAAAAGCCTAAGGCTGCAGTTGAAGAGAAGAAGACCTTAACTGTGACATCAATGGACGACCATGATGATCTTCGTCAGTTCAATAAAAGCAGCCCAGATCTGCTTTCTCCGCCATTGACCCACACCAATAACTTAAGTGGCAACAAGGGTTCTCTAGAAAACTGTAAGACCAAGATTCACGAGTGTTCAATTTGTGGTTCAGAGTTCACCTCCGGTCAAGCTCTTGGTGGTCACATGAGAAGGCACAGAGCTAACACAGGCACTCTTCAGGTGGCAATAAATACCGATACAAGTAACAACGTTAAGTCTAGAGTTGTTGGGGAGATCAAACCTAGAAACATTTTGCCGTTGGATCTTAATCTTCCAGCACCAGAAGACGACCACCACCACCCTGAACCGTCGAAGTTCCAATTCTCGTCAACTAAACAAGCTCTGGTGTTTCCTGCTCCAGCCTTGGTGGACTGCCATTACTGATTTCATTCCTAACATATAACAAAAGTTGATGATGATCCATGTGAAATACAATTAGCATTTCAAAATCAAGTACTATTGAGAATTGTTAATTCTTTCAATTATTTTTTTAAATTGATCATCTAGACTACTAGTACATGTTGAATACTTTGAGTAAGCTGTTAGTGTTGATGTTTGCCTTTCATTCACGAAAAGTGAGTGATGAGAGCATCTCTTCTTTTATATATATAATAAAAGAAAGAAAATAGTTAGATATATCTCTTGTTCGAAGGAAGGGTTTGATGTGCAACTGGTAAGAGGTACAGAAATAGAAAAGGATGAAATGGCATATGGGATGGTTGTGGTGGTGCCAAACCCTAGCCATCACCACAACCACAAAAATAAAAAGTCGTGGATTAGGTTCTTTCTTGTTAGTTTTTGGCTACCAGAAAACCTACAAAGTAAAGCTTTTAAAAATTAAAACCAATAAATTAAGTTTCTCTATTTCTAAATTAAAATAATATATATGGATAGCAAGCTAAGTTGGTAACTGCCCTCAGGCCATATCTATCCACCTACTTCAGTCCCATTTTTATTATGATCAATCTATATTTAGCTAAGTCTACCTTACTTTCAGTTCTTCTTAGCTAAATCGTTACACCTAATTAACCAACTGTACTATCTTCACTTAATTTGGAAGTTACTTAACTGAAATTGGGGCAACCTCAATGGGTCCATGGCATTGCCAATTGATGTTCACAAGAAAGATACAGCTAACTCTTTCGAACCACATGTATATCTGTTCATATAGGAGATATCACTTTTCAATTCAATACATATTAATTATAAGGTCCATATTGCAAAGCATATGTGATGCCACCCACGTTCATACCGAAGCTGTTTTTAATTGGATTAGGACAATTAACTTCCTTAGGCATCTTCTGTAATAATTTTAGCATTATTTGAAGGGATAGACTGATAATTCAGTATGAGTATGCTGTAAAGGACTAATTTAATCTCCGTTAATATTCACTTTATAACTTAATACACGTAACAACATAGAGGAGTTTGTTATGTACAGGTTTAGTTGAATGCTGCTAATAAGGCATGTGGATGAGTAAGATGCCTAAATACATACACATATCATATCATCATAAACATCAGCACATGAAGGGAGGGATTTATATATTTTCCAATTTATTCTCCTATAGTTTTATATCAAAAGAAGGAGCTAACAAGTAACAGTAGTGCATGAATAATTTAATGTTCGTTAGGCTTCTTTATAAAAGGTACGTTCTTGGCCATTCAACAACTTTAAGAGATATGTGATTTGGTAACCCTAGAAAAAATTGTGTCTTTGATTGATGTTTTAACTATATTTATTTTATTATTTATTGCATTAATCATGAATTCGCATTATAACGTTAAACATATCTTTGTTAATTAGCAGTGACAAAGATGTCTTTATTAGGGTACAATTAATGACAATCTCCTAATTTTTGTTAAGCAAGGAATCTTGTGCACTAGAGCTTAGCCTTTAGTAAATAATATATTTTAACTGTATATTAAATAAAATCTAAAAAGAATAATTCGGTAGCTAAGAACATCTCGTGACTGGCTTGCTTAACTTGCATCGTCATCTTTAGCATATGATTAACTGTTATGTGATAGAGACAAATTCATCGTCACGATTCATACACCTTGCTACGTCCTGCTTTGATCTTTCCCAAATGACCAAACTACAAACCTTAAAGCAAATTACGCCGGGTCACACACGATACCCCGCCAGATCTTGACCTAATTAATTAGGCCTTATCACCATATTTTTCTGGTATTTGGGGTGCTTTTCTTGTGAAATATTCACTATTCAGCGTAGAATACGGTCCACAAATTCAGTTCTTCATTTCAAATTGGATTTCTCTAGTTTTGATCCCAAATGTGGAACAGAGAAAGCACGAGAAAACTGTGGAGACTACACTCCAAGTGGGTCACAAAGTAAAAATTTACTGGAACTATCTTTCGGCAGAATAGTTAAAATTAATAATGCATAAAAGTGAGTAGTACTGAAAAAAGAAGCAGTACCAAAAAAAAGTGAGCGGTACTATAAAAAAAAGAACAGTACAAAAAAAGAGTGAATAGTAGAAAAAACCATTGCAGAATACGTTGAGTTGCCTATTTTAAGACTTGGGTAGATTTGAAATTTATTTTTTTTGAGCTATCGAGTTTTTCGTTGAGTTTTACAATATATTGAGTGTCTTTCTTTGATTCTTAGTTTACTTTCTTGTTTGTGCCTTTCCAAAGGAAGGTAACAACCTGAAGGTTTTTAAAAACCTACAACTTAGACCTAAGGCTCTTTCTAAATTACTCAAAATTGTTTAGAAAGGAATATCTATTCCTTAAATAACTAATGCTCAACAGATCTCAACCTGTTATTACTTCCATTGCTGTTACTACTCCAACACCAATTCCTTGTATAATGATGAGACCATATGAGGATGAATTTCCTCCCCTGGAGAGATGCACAGATGATAGTAGTAGGGTTATCTCCAACCCTTATATTCATTCAATATGAATCACTTCTTATGGTGCCCTTGTATCCAATCCAACGGATGAAGTACTCAACTGACACATTGATAATGTTGTAGCTCAAAATAAAGTTCTTTATCGAATTGATACCAAGCTTGATGGTCTTAACCAATAAACCTGAGCAACTTAAAAAAGCGTACTTGTATCTTCACAGATTCAAAAGCTATATACATCTTTAAAAGAACAAATGGTTCAACTTGATGCTGCTCCTAGAAGATATATTGAAACACAATATTTTGGACTTGATTTCATAACCAAAAGGCAAGAACTTCAAAGAACGAAAGAAGTACTTCAACGAATGGAGGCAGATATGCAAACAGAATAGTCGAAGACTATTTATGGAGCTTACCCTCAACCTTTCTAGTTATCTAACCCATCTAGTTAACCCCAGCCTATTATGAAGCTATTAATTATGAAAAGATCTTTAAGATGAACAACCCTTTAATAAGACAGCATGTCCATCTTACCACCAAACCTACGAAGCCCAACATTGACAATGACTTATGGTCCATCACCTTTATATACCAAGCTTATTAATCCATGGACAAAAACTTTACATATTAAAAGTCCACCTTTTTCACCACCAAAGACTCAATCTGTTCGATCTACTAGAAAAGATAAAGTTCCTCAACAAGAGTTCATTACAACTCTTAAATCAGTATTTGTCTCATAATTTGAAAGCCTATTATCTGTTGAGTCTCAAAATTTTGATCAATGTTATGTGACTTCTAAATAGTTTGTAGATTTATCTAAATTAGACTAGCCTATGATGAGCATGACTAATACATCTCATCCAATTGAGGTAGAACCAGAAATTAGTAAAGTTGAATCTATAGGGGTTGAATCGTTTAGAACTTCACCACCACCAATACAAGTACCGCCAATCAGACCTATTTTAGGATCCTGGTTTACTTTTGATGATCTTCCATGTAAGAAAAGGAGAGATTGTCTCCATGAATTTGGTACTTGGATTAATTTACAAATGACTCAACCAGATCATCTTTTATAAGATATCTTGTTTGAGTTTACATCTTATTTTCTGGTATTTTACAAGAATGGTGACAACGTATGGATGACTGCTGCAGACTTTAGTATATTCAAGTGGCCTCTACAGAAATTCTTCTTGGAGTTATCTATAAAAAATTCATTGGATATTTTCAACTTATTGACAAATAAATCAGGTAGGAGTATTTTGAAATGAAGTGTTATTAATTAGATAGAAGAGATCTACAGAAACATTTTTAACATATAACAGAAAGATATTATCTGGTAATGGTTTTAATTACGTCAATCTCTTTTACACATTTATCTCATCTCTGCCAGAAGAATATCAACTTGAACTCTAAAGGATTATTATAGCTTTACAACGAGATACGAGAGAAATATCTTTTGGAGAAATTTATTAACTCACTTTAGCTTCTCTTAATGAACTTTGTGATCAACAAATGTTTTTCAAGAACATGATTAAAGGTAGTCCTACGTTAGAAAAGGCTTTTAAAAAGCCTTATCTGAAGATCAAATGTAAGGAGAAAAAGGATTGTTAATGTCCTACTAAAAAGAAGTATCATCACAAGTTCTCCTACAAAAAGTTTCATAAATCCCACATTTCAAATGAAGTTTATCATAAGCCATTTAGTAGAAGAAAACCACAATAAGTTGTTTGATTCTTTAAAAGATGAGTTCCTTAAGCAAGAAAGGCATATCAATGTTTCATTTGTGGGAAATCATGACATTATGCTCGCCAATTTCCTAATAAAACAAAAAGGGATTTGAAATTGTTAGAGTCCATTGAGGTATAATGCCTATCTATGACAACAGCAATATTAAAGATTTTATTAAAGAACCTCAATTTGGTTACGAAGCTTTCTTTAGGCTCTTGACCTCACTCCGAGAGTTAATGAGCCTGTTGAAATGCTATGTGATAACACTGCTGCTATCCAGTATGCGAAGGATCCAAAATTCCATGGGAAGACTAAGCATATCAAAAGGCGTTATCATTTTATTCGAGATGCTATTAAAAGGAAAGAGATTGCCATTAAGTATATATCTACTAACAAGATGATTGCTGATCCTATGACTAAACCTATACCTAGAGATTCTTTCAAAGCTCATGTGATGAGTCTAGGTTTGCGTAGGGTTTAGATGTTCAGGTCACTCTTGTTCTTGTGATGGACATATTTTTCCCCTTTCTGTATTGAACATTTATGGAATATATTTTTGATTTTGTTTTTTTTAATGTTCATTTATATACGATTGCGTGGTTGGGCACATTAAATCGTCACCAGACTTATGATTGACCTTGTCACACAGGTAATCGCCCTGATGCTTGCGTAGCATACAGGATGAGACTTAACCATATTAACATTGAGTGTATATAATATTGGATTATCTCCATATTTTTGTTATATGGATGATTAATGATTGAATTGTATAGTCGCCTTAGTATGTTTAAGATGAAACTTTGATAAGTCAAATGTGAAGTATACACTATTTCACATTAAAGTTTTAGCCGATTCACGAGTGCCAGGTCAAGCACTGAGTGTGTTGATCAAGTGGCTCGAGTTAGATTTTGGGTAAGATCTAGACTTATAATTCCCATGGTATATAATAATGACGTATCCCAGGCAATGGGAGCTATACCATGACACACATCTCATATTGTGTGCGCTATATAACGACCTTTTGCGAGTGACAATTAGCTTCCTTTTGTTTTTTTCACTGTGTGACCCGTATAGACATTTATGTCTGTATAATGCCCTTTGACTTAGAACTGTGTTATGATGTCAAGGCTTTAGTGTCGCTACTTTATTTTTTTTTCAAGGGCTAAGATGTATACAGTCCAGCGAAATATATTAGGAATGCAATCAAGCTAAGATGGAATACCACATGTGTCTAAGGAAGAATCCTTCCGTCTTCACCATATTAGCCTGGGCGATTATATAGTATATATAATCTGATAACATTATTATAGCATAAGGGAAGTATGCTATTGGTGATGATCTCAGATGATTTGGGGCATTGTTATTATGAAAGTGTTATTTTAGTTAGATGGTGACTTAGTATAACACTAGTTAATATTTGGTCTCACACCTTATTTCTTGTATGAAACGTGAGAAATAGATTGGTATGAATCTGCTTTGTGACAGACATGGTTTATGTGGCCGAGTGGGAGATGTTGTATTTTCTTTAACAGCCACGACATCAACTTGAAGAGTTGTGTTTCGTTTGGGAGCAGTTGAGAAAATAACCGCAAGGGAACATTCTATTTAATTTTTTTAAATGAGATTCAAACAAGATAACGATTATGACAATCAGAAAATCCTAGTCTCCCAAGATATCAATTACTCTCACAGTTTAACCATCGGTGTGTGCAAGATTTAAGGTGTGATATTTACGGTGACTCTAGTAGCCACTGAGGAGATGGTGTTCGTGAGTCTGAGATTATATGGGTATGTAGAAACAGAAGAAAGAAAGTGATTGAAAGTATTGAAGTAAATCACAAATTAATATAATGATAATCAACACACAAGAAGGGGGGTTGAATTGTGTATACTTTTTCGTTTT
>JANIJF010000210.1:5927825-5942802 GCA_024520955.1 Erythroxylum bequaertii | reverse complement strand
CAGGCAATAGCTTTGGAGCGTACTGTGAGTCAACCTAGAGGGCTCTGATCATCGTCCCTTGTTGGTTCATCTTACGACCTCTCCTCCTTCAGCTTCTCATTCTCCTGGGTTTCGTTTTCAAAACGCGTGGCTTACCCATCTGGGTTTCACCGAGGTGGTGGCAAAGCATTGGCTTCCGACGAACGAAACCTTTACCCAATCTCTCAACAGCTTTGCTTGACATCTCTCGCGTTGGAATTACGAGGTTTTTGGCCATATCTTCCATCGTAAAAAACGTCTTATCACCCGGTTAGAGGGCATATAACGCGCGATGCAAACTGACACTTCGAAACCACTGTTGGATTTAGAACAAAGGTTGAGTAATGATCTTTTACAAGTGTTGTGTGAGGAAGAATTATTCTGGCATCAACGTGCCAAATGTGAATGGATTTCCAAGGGTGATCGGAATACCAAGTTTTACCATACCGTCACTCTTGCTAAGCGGAAAAAGTTACACCTTGATTGTCTTTTGGGTCCCTCTGGGAATCTAGTTTCGGGCCAGCCTCAAATCCGAACTCTTGTGAGGGATTTTTTTCACCAGCTTTATCATCAAGCCGATCCAGTGGGCCCTCCTTTGCCTTCTTCTGACAGGTTTCCCCCACTTTCTGAAGACCGTCTGCACGACCTTGACCGTCCTATTATTGTCCACGAAGTTCGGCAATCTGTCTTTTCTCTCAACCCTAATAAAGCTATGGGAGTTGACGGTTTCAATGCTCTTTTCTTCCAAACTCAATGGTCTCGGGTGGGTACAACGGTGGTCACTTTGATTCGGGACATTTTTTGCCGAAATCACTGGGACCAGGAACTAAACCAAACAATTTTGGTTTTAATTCCTAAAATCCCTATTCCTGTTAGCATCACCTAATTTCGGCCCATCAGCCTCTGTACTGTTTTGTATAAAGTGATTGCTAAAGTTATTGTCAATCGGTTAAAACCCCATATGGACTGGCTTGTCCAGGAGAACCAATGTAGTTTTATTCCGGGACGCCACATCACGGACAACATCATCATTGCTCAGGAAGTCATCCATTCGATGCGGAAGAAAAGAGGTCAAACGGGTTACTTTGCCTTGAAGGTTGATCTTGAGAAAGCCTATGACCGGCTTCGCTGGGATTTCATACAAAATACCCTTTCGGAGATTGGTCTTCCTTTAAATCTTAGCAAGGTCATTATACAGTGTGTGACAACGGTTTCTTTTCAGGTAGCTTGGCAAGGCGCTCTGTCTGACTCTTTTACTCCGACCAGAGGCATTTGGCAGGGGGATCCTCTTTCACCCTATCTTTTTGTTCTTTGCATGGAACGTCTAGGACATCTCATATCCCAGGCTGTTCTTAACGGACAGTGGAAACCTATTCGGTTGGGATCTTCGGGCCCGCCGTTATCCCACCTTTTTTTCGCTGATGACTTAGTCCTTTTTGGCGAAGCCACTGTAGTGCAGACACATATCATCACTAAGATTTTAGACACTTTTTGTCAGGCGTCTGGACAATGCATTAACTTCACTAAAATGAGGATATTTTTCTCTAAGAATGTTCCAAACCATACTGCTCATAGTCTCAGCCATGCGCTGCAGGTTACGCCGACTACCAATCTGGGGAAATATTTGGGAGTCCTGTTGCTGCATGAGCGTGTCACTCGGACTACCTATCAATATATTTTAGATAAAGCGTAACAGCGGTTAATTGGGTGGAAATCTCGGATGCTATCGTTAGCAGGTCGGGTGACACTCACGCAATCTGTCATTGCCTCTCTTCCCGTCTTCACCATGCAAACGGTCTGGTTGCCTCGTCAACTTTGTGATGATCTGGAAAAAATCATGCGGGATTTCATCTGGGGGGCCCACGGGAGTCACAGGAAAATACATTTGGTGAGTTGGGAGGAAGTTTGTCAACCCAAGCACGCGGGGGGATTAGGGCTTAAGCGTATTCGTTCGATGAATGGCGCTCTCCTTATGAAACTTAGCTGGGCTTTACTTTCTAAACCCCTGGCTCTTTGGGTTCAGACTCTGCGGGCGAAATATAAGGTTGATATGATGCATCTCCCTCAGACTTTAAGGCGGACTGGCGCTTCCGGTGTTTGGCGAGGGATTGCGACTGTTTGGCCTCTCATTCGTCAAGGAGCCCAGTGGCAAGTAGGCAATGGACGACGTATTTTTTTCTGGCTGGACCACTGGTTAGATGCTTGGAGACCGCTTTATTTAGTGACTCAAACCGACATCCCTGAGAGTATGCTTTACGCTAATATCCATGATTACCAGGAGGGCGCTGGCCATTGGCATTGGCAAGCTTTTCAAAGCTATCTCCCCACTCCGGTTTGCATGGCTATTGCATCCGCCCCTATTCGCCCTGCTGAGGAGGATCGGTTGCTCTGAGGCCCCACTTCTCATAAGGGTTTCACAGTTGCGTCTGCTTATGATCTTATCGAGCGGTTCAATCCAAACGACCTAACTAGCCAATGGGAGGCCATTTGGAAGTGGGCGGGTCCACAACACATCAGATCCTTTCTCTTGACTAGTGGCCAAGAACAAATTGCTTACAAATAAGAAACGCGTCGCCCGACACATGACTGTGGAGGCAGGGTGTTCTACTTGTGGGCAAGAGGAAACGACCCTTCATGTTTTGCGGGATTGTCCTAGAGTTACTTCCTTTTGGCGGCAATTTCTTGCTCACATGATTGGCGGGGAGTTTTTTAATCAGGCGGAAAGCCCCTGGTTTCGTTTTAATCTTCATAATCATGTGCAGGTTCATCGGGCCGAGTGGGCTACTATTTTTGGAGTCGCCTGCTGGTTTCTTTGGCGTTGGCGGAATAACAACAATTTTGAACAGGATTTTGTTTGGCCCATTAATGGTTATCATATTGTCATGGCCTATACACATGGGATTCTTCGTGCCCACATGATCGAACATCAGATTTTTCCAACTCAGGATCTGCCGTTGGGTTCTCCTGTAGGTTGGAACCCCCCACTAGACAGGTGGATCAAGCTTAATACGGATGGGTCTGTCAAACTGGGTTCTAATATTGCGTCTGCGGGCGGGCTACTTCGTAATTGGCAGGGGCATTGGTGCGGCGGTTTCTTACAGCAGTTGGGAGCCAGTCATCCGGTCATGGCAGAATTTTACGGGATGTATTCCGAGTTGCTGTTGGCCTGGGAGTGGGGTTATCGCCGTGTGATTTTCGAAGTCGATTCACTAGAGGTCATTAATATTCTTTCATCTTCATTTCAGGCTCCGACTGAGATTTCTTTTTTGGTGGCAGGTATTCGTGAACTTCTTCAGCGGGAGTGGACCGTCCACATTGAGCATACGCCTCGTAAAGAGAACCAATGTGCTGATCACTTGGCTTACCTAGCTTCGATTGTCTCGCGCGGAAATGCATATTCTTCAGGAGCCCCCCTGGAGCCTTTTGGATGCACTCCACCACGACGTTCGAGGAACCATTTACCATCGATCCCTTTGTCGGGAATTCGACACTATGAGCTAGTCTCTTTGTTTTTCTTTCCTCTGTAACCAAAAATATATATATATATATATATATATAGCAACTGAACAGAGTCCACATAAAACCCCTACGCCCTTCTTGTACTACAGCATTAATCATATGATCTTCTTTGTGCTTGCAAACATAATTGGTAGTACCAACTTACAATATACAGTATCTATTCATTTTCTTGCACCGTAAATCACAACTAGAGACAGATGAAACGATGCAAAAGCGATCCTCACAAACAAATCATTCTGGGTAATCACAACATAATCCTACCTGTTTGCATCATCTAGCAACCATATAACAAATCACATGATAAAATCAATTAGCAATCCTAAATGTTTATCAAACAAAAAAACATGTTGTTATGAAACTTATGCTATAAAAATATATAAATTTCTTATACAAAAAAATTTATTTTAATATTTAATTTTTAAAAAAAATTAATATTCATATTGCATGTGTATGGTAAGCTGTAATGGGCAGTATTGGGCTTTTTAGCATTCGTGATATTACACTCCTTTTCCTTTTTTCCTCGTAGATCCCAAAAAAAAAAACTCCACATAGAAAAAGCCCAAAGGCCCCAAACGCTCAGTTTCAAGTACAAACAAAATTCTTGCAATGCCACTCCAAGAGTCAATCGTTTAGGGTTCTAATTGCAGTGCGAGTTTGCGAGCAAAAAGGAGATTAGAAGAAATGTTGAGATTAAATCGAATGGCACATAGTAGCAGGAGTATTGCTTCGATTTTGTCATGCAATCGTCAAGTGAAGCTCTTGGACTGCGCTCCCTCCCAACTGACCTCTTCACGCTTCCTCGACATTTATCAGGTAATTTTTCTCACGTTTCTAATATTTTTAAGATATTATACAAGGTAGAATTTCCTATTTATACTCTGAATTCGCAGATTGGGAACAAAGCAGCTATGGAGAAAGAGCGTGCCAGGCTGTAAAGTTCTTTCATTTGTTAGTTTTGTTTATTATATACTTATGTGTCGTTATTAGTATTGTGAGTAGGAAGTTAATTGTGGTGTCATTGTGATTTAGGGCAGTGCAGATGAGATGAACAGAGGCTACTTTGCTGACATTAACGAGTTCAAGAAACATGGCGGTAAGGTAAGGCAAATTGCTTAGTCTGTACTCACTGATTGTTTTTGTTGTATCCCTAGTATTTCACCAATTGCCCATTGATCAGTTTGTGTTCAATTAGTTCATTTATATTACTTAAGAATTGATTTACTAGGAATAGGATGAGTGGTAAAAGATTTACTTTTATGTCTTGCGAGTGAAAATCTCATGAAGAATCATTGTATTGGTTCTGCTGTTATGTTTGGATTTTGGAAATTGTGTCATTTTCGTTTGATGGGTTCTCCTTGATAGTTCAATCACTTGTGCCTTGTTAGATACTATCCCAAATCACATGTTTCTAGGTTATGGCTTCTTTGCTTGTTATTTTGATTTATTGAAACGTAAATTTTATACCCGTGCAGATTGCAATGGCAAATAAAGTTCTAATACCTGCAATTTCTGCTGTCAAGTTTCCTGATTTAGAAGTGACCTATTCTGATGGCAGAGTTACAAAACTGCCCATCAGGTCCTCTGGAGATTCTGTAGATAATTCTTTAACCGCTGCTCCAAAAGCTTCTTTACTCTGTCTTTCATTTCGGGCAAGCTCTCAGGTATAGGACTTGACACTTCAAATTGCAACTGTTGTTGGCCTGTGCAGATGAGAGCGTTATGGATGCAAATGAGTAATTTAGAAGAAGTAAAAGAAAATCTCATGAAGAATGAGAAGGAAGCTAACTACATCTACGATTTAGAAGCATTAAACCAATAATACTATAATACCCATAAGTACTCAACCAACCTTTTCTCATGGCCCAATGATGTAATATCTGTGGCTACTATAATAGTGAAGAACAATTTTTAAGTAATTGGTTGCTTTTATCAAAACTGTAGTTATTAGATTGTTATATTTGTTGTTCAAGACATTTTGTAGCAACAGAGAGCTTCAATTCTGGATGTTGTTAGTTTTACCATTTAATCTTCTTTATCTTCTCAGGCAATGGTTGACTCTTGGACTGTGCCCTTTTTTGATGCATTTCAAGAAACAAAAGGTATTCATCTATACGAGGTATATTTTCTGCTTTTGGTATCATCAGTTACTGCTTGATAGAGTGAATATTTAGATCAAGTCTTCTGATAGTGGATAACATGCTGCAGTCCTCTTTTCAGTCCAATATTCACTAGGTTGGCATGTGACTAGTAAATTGATTACGTGTTATTTACTATTTACATATTATAAAATTATAACTCAGCACAATTTCAATTTGTTAATTTAAAATCCAGTTTGACTCCCTTGACCTTTTCCCCAGCATGTGTTAATACCCTCGTGGACTTTTAAAACATTGATCATCACTAATGTTTCCTTTTTCTGTTTCATAAGGAGAACATGATCATCTTAAATGAATGTCATGGTATTTTACTGAAGTTGTCAACCTTGCAGGTTTCATTTATAGATTCTTGGTTTTTATGCTTGAATCCAATGAAGAGGCTTTTGCTGTGGACAATGAGAAAATCTGAAAGTGGCAGAGATGATGCACTTCAGAAACAGATTGTTTACGCATTTGGTGATCATTATTACTTTCGGAAAGATCTCAAAATACTAAACCTTCTCACTGGGTATGAAATCTTTGTCAAAATCTCCTGTCTTTTGGAGGAACAGTTGGTTTTTAATAGCTTTCTTCTTCTGCTTGTCACTCTGCAGGTATATTTTCCTACTTGATAAATTTGGCAAAGTAAGGTGGCAAGGGTGCGGATTAGCCACACAAGAGGAATTGTCCTCGCTTCTTTCTTGCACGTCATCTCTCTAAGAATAAAAATGAGATACTAAACGCATAATATTCAGCTTCCTAATTTTCTGAATGATTGTCCACTGTGCGGTATGAAATACCAGTTGAGGGAAGATAGGGAGCAAGTCTGAGATTATATGTGTTGGTTAAAGAAATAAAATGTCCTGGTTTGTTTTGATATATGTCTTGGTCGGTTTTCAATATTTGGCATGTTGGCTTGTGAAAACATAGTTGGTGAGCATGGATGTTGTCCTTTTGAGTTTCAAGTAAATGTGGTGGATAAGCAAATTCTTTTTATCAAGGAGACCTTTTTCTTGGTGGAGAACTTCATTCAGAAAGCTGAGATTGTAATGTTATACTTACCCCAAAGGCGTGAATTGTTAAACAGAAGAAAGAAACCTGCTGCGTGATTATTTGTCCAAATCCCAATTGGAAAACAGGATAGTTTACATTGTGGGATAATGTATTTGAGTTGATGATTGTTGAATGTTAGTTGGATAATGGCAGTAAGTTTTCACAAGCTCCCCACAAAAAGTTAGTTGTTCATACTTTGAAATAAAACAATAATGTACAAGTTTCTTTTGTCGAGGTTATATTGTTGGATGGAAATTAAAAGCCGCATCAAAAAGGTTATTCAATTCAAAATTAATATATAAAATTTGATTTTAGTGAATTTTTTAAAATAGAATTTAATAAAAAAAATATGGTCAAACTTTAAATCGAATTTAGATCTAACTTGTTACCATATCTAAATAAAACATAGACAAATGTGACAAAGTTCTACTAATTATATCAAGCCCATGTGATTAACAGAGGTGGGAGCAAGAAAGGAATAGGCCTACTAGCTAAGGTTGTGCTATGCCTTCTGTTAGCTTTGGGTGTTTAATCAAGAGAACCTGGAAAGGGAAAGATAAACAAAAAGAAAAAGGAAAAAGAGCCTGATAACTTTAGTTTAGTTTGATGGCAACTTCCATGCAATTTTAATAAACCAGATCTAACAAGAAAAAAAAAAACCAACAAAGTAAAAGCAAGAAAGGAGTCAAACTGCTGAAAAGGCCATAAAAGTTGAAACAAATGCTAAGAAACCTCCTGGAAGTTTCATGGTAAGTACACAAATGTAGAGTTTGACATTACTTCTGGCACATACTGCTTCTGGGTTGCTAACCGAAGTCTCATTTATAGTGATCTGAAAAAAAAAGTAGACATCCTCGAGTGTTTTTAGTTTCAGTTTGGTGCTTTTCATTTGACCTCTTGTGGGGATTCGGTTGGCACATCTCTTCCAAGAAAAGTAGGGAATATTAAGTAGGTGGCAAGAAGGCATATCTAGTGCACAAGTCAGATACGCTTTACTCATACAATCCAACAACTCCAAGCTAAACCTTCTGAATCTTCCACCTAACTATATATATATATATGAGTTTTACCACCGTTTAGCGAGTTCGCCTCCCAAAATATAGTTGACTTTGCTCACAGTAAGTGATATATAGCAGTTTATGATGAAAGTCACGCAGTTGCTAATTATCCCATCTGATGAACAAAATTAAAAGAACGTTCCTTTCAACTCTTTTAGCTAAACAAACAGAATTGGTTGAACTTCCCATTTTTATGACAATCTGTCTTTGTCTATACAATTAATTGTCCTTGTATGTATGTCTATAATACGATTCTAGTTGTCTTCTAGATAACATATCATACATATACAAGATATAATCAAAATAATCAGACTTAGATGAAAATATTATGTATATACCACTTAAAGTTCAAAACTGGACGAATTCTGACATGCATAATTTAATTATAATTAATTAGAAAATCTATAAGATCAGATCGCGTAAGACGAGGGCTGCTTGACTCTTTCTCTACCGTTACGTACGCGATGGCTTGCATGACCGTTCACCAATGAGGTTTGATTAACCTAAAGCAATCAGTCGGCACAGGCTTGATATTATATTTAATTTTTAATGATTAACTTAGGACGTATTTATTTCTATTTTTGCTCTGATTTTTAAATTCAACAAAATTTGTTTGTTTAAGTTTAAATTTTTTAATTAATTAATTAACTTTATTTTATATAAGGTAATAAAACTATTCGATCAATTTATAAAAATATAAGCTTTAATTAATATGTAATTATTATTGATCACACAATTATGACTACATTAACAATAACAATTAAATATGTTTCAAAATTTGTTATTTATTTATTTTTCTTATCTAATATATAATATCATTTAACAATAAACATATGATCACATTGACACTAAAATTAAATTGGTTTTTATTTTTACTTAAAATTAAAATTAAAACTTAAAAATTAAGATTAAGATAAGATTAAAATCCACAACGAGAAAAAACATAAAATTGAAACCAAACTGCCTATATCTCAAGTTAAATTGAATTCATAAGAAATTAAGGAAGTGCTTGGTTGATAGGTTTGGGAAGTAGTCACTAGATAAGGAATAAAAAATAAGTGGATGATTATTGATTATCATTAGAAGGGTAATGGTTTAATATTTCACTTTTGGGGAATCCCTTATACCCTCCATTTAGTAGAAGAATGAAACTCATTCCTTAGTAACGACTCTTTTTTATAAAATATTTTAAATACTAATTATTTAAATATAATTAATTAATTAAAATAATAATATTATTAATTATTTAATTACATTATAATTAATTAAAATATAATTAATTAATTACACTATAATTAATCAAAATATAATTCATTCATTAATTAAAATATTGTAATTAACTAACTAATTAAAATAGAATTAATTGAAATAATATAATTAATTAAAATATTGTAATTAATTACAATATAATTATATAACTTTTATTTTTCAATATTTTTTACAAACTAACCACTATCATTGAAAATGAATAATCATTCCTTCCTCTTAACTAACAATTATAATTATAATGATAATATTCACTTTTATTTTTTACTATATTAATTTCCATTCTTAATTGCGAACCACCCGTCTCCTAAAATAATTCCTCGCGGTAAAATATAAAATAGTATGGACTAATAATTTTCCTTAAGAAAGGGGAGGTTAAGTGGGAACGTAGTTAATGTCTCAGAATACCAATTTGAACATTTAATCCCTTTCTTTGACTTTCACCTGTTATATATATTTTCTATAATTATGTTTTGTCATTTTGGTTAGCAATTAAATTAAATTTCATAAAGAAAAGAAAAAGGAAAAGGGAAACGCGTAAGAGGTACGCACATGACATGATGATGGTTGTTAGATTACCAAACAACACAAACACGAAACGAACGAAGCACCCATCCAAACTTCCAATACGTTCCCTATTTTATCCATATAGCAGAATGTGGTAAAAGGTAGTTAATCCCATGTTACACGTGTTATTATATTAATATTAAAATAGAAATATATTGGTAGAGCATAGGTGGAGCCCGTTGAGTTCAATGGTACTCCCTTGCCTTGCTTCATGTGAATAAGAAACATATTAAAATAACACATAAGATGAAAAAAAAAAGAATTCAAATCTTCTGTTAAGTTTTATTCTATCTTATTTTGTCTTGTAGAATGTTAGCCATTTATTTTACGAGTCTTACGCGAATTTTATGTGGGACTTACATAAATAAATGGTTGAGATTTATTGAACACAATAAAAAATTATAATATTAGACAGAAGATTTGGACTAAAAAAACAAGCATTGAAAAACATAGACGAACTAACTGGAATGTTAACGTAATCTGTTTTTGAAACCTTCTCTGTTTTCTGTTGTCTACTGCCTCCTCTTTCTCCTCCTCCTTCGACTCTTCTTCTAAGTCTGGTCTTTGCTTCAAGATCAACTCTCTCTCTATACTACCTATATTTATTATTGGGTGGTGTGTTTGATCTCCGGGTCGAATCTCTTCCATATCTGACCGCGTGTTCTTTTACTTTTCGTTGCAATTCCACTTTGTTTCCTACTTTAACAAAAGCAAATCCCATAAAGCAAGAGAAGGACTGAGGCCTGTGCAGAGAGCTTCAAACCAGAAAAATAGACAGATGGGGTTGGCTTTCCTGGCGAGTTTTGTAATCGTCTTCGTCGTCCTGTGCCATGCGACGGGGGTGGTGTGCTCTTTTCCGACGACGTTGAAGCTGGAGAGGGGAATTCCGCCAGGTCACATGCTTGAGATGAGTCAACTCAGAGAGCGGGACCGAGTCAGACATGGAAGATTGTTGCAGTCGGCTTCTGGGGTCGTTGATTTCCCTGTTCAGGGGACTTTCAACCCTTTTCTTGTTGGGTAAGTCTCAGCTTTTTTTTTTCTCTGTTTCTGTTTAGTGATGTTTAGGTGGTTCAATTCTGTGTTATTTCTCATTATTGTCTCGTCTACAGTGCTCTTGCTTTCAGTTTGTTAAGTCTTTGCTTACATTTTCCAGGACTTCATTGAGTTTGATTGTAGTTCATGGTTTTAACTCACTTGGTTAATTATTAATATTGTATTTGTAATGCCGTATGAAAATATTTAAATTTTAACAACTAAAATTTGAAAAATATGCCATATTTGGGTTGGTTTCTTCGTTCCTCCAATAGTGAGTCGAATAATTTGAAGCTTTAAACGGTAAAGTTTTCATTTTTGTCTTCTATTTCCTCGATTCCTCCTATAAGTTGGGAGGATGCTGGTGTATTTTTTTGTCTCTTCTTAGCTTTTGTGTCTAGGACCACGGGTCATTTTACAGTTCTACATAGTAAAACTACGATAAGCAACTGAGTTGTTAAACAATTTCTGAAGTTCACAAAAAAGGTGGCATCCTAGGATCAATTACGTAGTTTCTGGTTATTAAGTTCTCATTTTGGTATATTTATTTCTCTTCCTTGCATTATTTCCTTTTACCCATAGACTTTACTATACAAGAGTGCAACTGGGTTCTCCACCAAAAGATTTCTTTGTACAAATTGACACTGGGAGCGATGTTTTGTGGGTTAGTTGTGACTCCTGCAACGGTTGCCCTGTTTCAAGTGGACTTCAAGTAAGCTGACTTTACCTTGTCCGTATTATATGCAAATTTGGTGTTGAGATTTTTCTATATCATCCATTTGATTCTTTCACAGATTCCACTCAATTTCTTTCAACCTGGGAGCTCATCGACAGCTTCATTAATCTCTTGTTCAGACCAAAGATGCAGTCTAGGAGTTCAATCATCAGATTCCGCATGTTCTTCACAAAACAATCAGTGTAGTTACACATTTCAGTATGGTGATGGAAGTGGTACATCAGGCTATTATGTGTCTGATTTATTGCATTTTGATACCGTTCTTGGTGGGTCTTTGACTAATAATTCTACGGCTACCATCACCTTTGGGTAAGCTCTCACAAGTTTCTCTGTTTTAAGATTGAAATGATGGCCTTTTTATTTCCTGAAACTTGGAGTTCAAGAACATGGATGCTATATTGTAAAACAGGTGTAGCACATTACAGACAGGAGACTTAACTAAATCTGACAGAGCAGTTGATGGGATTTTTGGGTTTGGGCAACAGGGCATGTCTGTTATTTCCCAACTTGCTTCACAGGGAGTGACACCAAGAGTCTTCTCTCACTGTCTGAAAGGAGATGATGCTGGTGGCGGAATATTGGTTCTTGGAGAAATTGTGGAGCCAAATATTGTTTATACTCCAATTGTGCCATCGCAGTATGTTACATTTATTCTTATATTTCTCTAGACTTCCAACTTTTGTCGCTGATTAAAACTTTAAACTGGTCTCCTGAGATAGGAACTTGGACTGGAAGTTTTTTCTTTAATTTAACGGACAACGATATGTGCATTCATTTTTAGGTTTGTGGGACTAAGAATTTACCTTCGTTTAACTGGTTCATTTTAGCTTTGGGATAAAGAATGCTCTTGTTTGAACCCTAATCAAATGAGACAATTGCTTTCTTTGTTTGCTACTTAAAATGAACGTTAATGTAACTTCACTCGTACAGAAGTGGGAAATCTTCTGTGCACAATTTTGTGTACAGAATCTCAACTACCAACTGAGTTTTAATTTGTTTTGGCTATTACCATTTAACACCACAGCTTTTTCCTAGATCATATATTTATCTGTGGTGTGACTTTTTCTCTTTTCTTTTGTTTTTCCCCCTTTTGTTTCTATTTTCTATTGTCTATTTTTTTTGTGGGAGGGACATGATGTAATGGTATTCATCCTTGTGAGTGCTAGAGGGGCGCAAGTCACTTAATGCTTACAAGTTTGGATATGAAACTTGATGATTGGTTAATGTTTGAACTATCATGAAGTAATATTATTCCCGTATTAGATATGATTTTGATGATATCTTTCACTGAATGTATTCTATGATTATCCATTGGTGAATTAGGTTCTAGATCAGTTCTCGAGCCAAATCAATTTACCTTAGCCCTTTTTTCTGGTAAAATAATCCAGAAGCTGATTGCAACTTTGCTTGAGCTTGGTATATAGTACAAAGCGATGTATCAAATCAAATTTGGTTTAGATCTGAAAGAGTTTGCTTTTCAAGATGCCTATTAGATCACTATGTTGCCTTTTGTATCTTTAACCTACTAGCAAGCAAAACCAACGCTTTGACAGTCGTATAAAATCGAATACTTAGATAGTCAATTACTTCTAGTTACATCAGTGGCTAAACTTTTTGTTACTTCCAAGTAATACAGGGATGATAGTAGATTCTAGGGCAATTTGAAACAACTATTTCTCACTTCTTATGCACATGGTTCACCTTTTTTTGGCACCCAAAATGTATGAATGAAGTGAAGTTATGGTGAGAGTTTCATATTTTTTATGCCTTTTTCTTGTAGATTTATCTAATTAGGGCCTAGCGTCTCCTTCTGGTTAACTTGCAGAAAGAAAAGTTACTTTACTATAAAATATCTTTCATTGGCACTCATGGAAATAAAGTAAACTCACTTTCCTGTTGATTTTTGTTGTATGTATCTGCGCCATCCTATTGGTTAACTTGCAGAAAGAAAAGTTACTTTACTATAAGTAATCTTTCAATGGCACTCATGGAAATAAAAGTACACTCACTTTCCTATTGATTTTTGTTGTATGTATCAGCGCCATCCTATTGGCTAACTTGCAGAAAGAAAAGTTACTTTACTATAAAATATCTTTCGTTGGCACTCATGGGAATAAAGTGCACTCATTCTGATATCATCGTTGGTTAAGGAAAAATACAGTCGTTGAGAAATGCAGATTTAAAGTTCCCTAGGAACTCCATAATGAGTTAGTTTATAACTATTTCTCTTAGTATGGCTGGCATTGGGACTGTCTAAGTTGTTTGCCTTCTTATACATGATATAAATTTTCCCTTATTCATCTAATGGAGGACGAGATTGATTAAAACTATTAAGATTGCATCTTCATTTCAGGTTCTTCTGATTATAAGCTTCTTTCAGTTGATAATGATATGGATTCCAAAACGGCATACGATATGGAAGCTGATGTACCGACTCATGTAAAGTTTTTCCTATGGCTAGTTTTACATGGTCAATTGCTTACAAACTTAGCTTGTTTCCATCATAAGATCATTTTAGATGCTACCCACCCTCGTTGTGATGCTTTAAAAGAAACCTTGTTGCATTCTCTACGAGATTACCCTACCTCTCAACAGGTTTGGTCTTTGTTATTACATGGGGTTAAGTTAGTACGGTTGAATGCTCTTTCTTTTAATGATTGGTTGAGAAAGAATCCATTAAATATGAGTTTCGTGGTGGCATATCAAGTCCCTCGGGCTATCTTTTTCGGCTTTGCTGGTTGGCATATATAGCGGTGGCAAAATCGTATTATTTTTAAAATGGTTTTCTCATGGCCTGACAATGCTTCATATTTAATAGTGGCTAGCCAGCATTGGTGAATTAAGATGAAGATCCCATTCCAGGGAAATTTATTGCTCGATCTTACCCGCCTATGGGATTTATTAAATTAAATGTGGATGCAGTAGTTTTTACGTCAAATCCAGGCAATCTATCTACAGGGAGCAATTTTGTGATGCAAGTAGTGTTTGGTTGTTTGTGTTTACTAGCCATTTAGGTTGGGGACATATCACAATAGTGGAACCATTTGCTATTTATTTTAACTTTCAACTTGTATAGGAACATGGTTTTCGATAAATCATAGTGGATTTCAACTCTTTGTTGGTGATGAATAAAATGTTAAAGCCCTTCAAATTACTTGACGCTCTCGTTCAAATTATTTAGAACTGCCAAGATTTGCTTAGAAGATACTAGGAATGCATATTGGTTCATACTTATCGAGAAGCAGACATTATGAAAATGGATCTGATCCTTTACAATAATAGAAGTCATAACATACTTTAAGATTATAATAGAAGTCATAACATATTTTAAGATTCCTTAAGACAAAAGTTTTTATTTCAGGACAATCTCAAATTTTCACTGTGATTCCTCCTTTTTCCTATTCAGAAACGTCTATCATTTGAATCAACATTAAACATCTATCATCACTACAAGAAAAAAAGGCCTTTTGCGACGTTTTTAAAACGTCACAAAAGCTCATAAAACGTCGCAAAAAAGAATTTGCGACATTTAAAAAAACGTCACTAAAAACGTCGCGAATTGTGGAGTAGGCAAAGGGTATCCGCGACGTTTT
>JANIJF010000210.1:5874463-5884497 GCA_024520955.1 Erythroxylum bequaertii | reverse complement strand
CTATGTAACATCCCATCACCGATGAGAAGGGTAGAATTATAATTTGGAAGGGTTTATGAGTGTTTCGAATTGTCTTGGTATGTTCATGCATACATATGGACGTAACTAGTGAATTTGGCACATGTAAATACCTGTACATGCATTCATGACATTTCTCGGTATATTTGATCATAGATGTGATTATTATCTATTTCAAATAGTTTTTAAAATTATAAAATAATTCCTTAATTTTATATAATTTAAATATAGTCTCATATTATAAAATTTATTATTTAAAAATATAATTAATGTGAAACTCTTTTTATTTATTTAATAATAAAATTACATTATGAAAAAATAAAATAAAAACCACAATTACTTCATATGTTATAAAAATAAATTAAACTTATATTTCCTTATTAGAAAAGTAAAAAATAAAGTAGACCCTCAATAATTATACCCTTATTTTGTTCTATTTGTTTATTATATCTAAATTAAATTTATATACTTATGGTTAAAGTGGATAGATGATATCACAAAAATAGAGAAAGTTTGATAAATAAATAAAATATAAAAAAATGTTTAAAGAATGAAAGTAGTTAATGAACCTAAAAAATATTTTTAATTATATAAAAATTTTAGCCTCCTATTAAAATTTAGTCCTCTATTATGTGTGTTTTTTTTTTGAAGAGCGTCCTCTATTATGTGATTAAAATTAGGAATATTGCAAAATTATTTACTAATTATATTATTAAATTAATATGAAATTTTTTAGACATAATAAATATTTTAATTTAATTTATTTTTTAAAATATTTAAAACATAAAGTATATTTTTAATTTAATCTTTTTTATTTAATTTAAATTTAATTTATATATTTTTCAATATAATTTTAAAAAGTACCAAAAGCTAAAAATGGACTTTTAACCTTAATGTTTACAATATAATATACAAAAGATCCTAATATTTTTGTAGCATTCAAATTGAACCTTAACGTTTTGAAAATATTCAAAACAAATTTTATGTGGATGAAAAAATTAATGAATTTAACTTTCCATTAATTAAAATATCATGTCTATTATTTTTTATTTTAAAAACAAAAGTATAACCTACTTTCAGGTGACAAGTAGAATCTATTGCTTAAAATATATAAAAGTACACTTCAATAACGAGATCTACTATGTAAAATGTGTAAAAGTGGACCTATTACTGCATAGCAATGAGACTTAATTTCTGGTTAATTTAAAAATAATAATTAAGTGATAGTAAATTTTATTTTTATTTAAAAATAAAAATAGTATCTTATTAAAATTAACGAGACATTTAACTGACATAGAATTAATCTTGTTAAAAGTACAAAAGGCTAAAAATGTATTTTAAACCTTAGCGTTTATAACATAATAAACAAAAGATTCTAACGTTTTGTGGTAACATATAACATCATGTCAATACCGATGTGATATTATTTTTTATTTTTAAAAACAAAAGTAAAATCTACTATCACATGATAAATAGAATCTATTGCCCTGAAATATATAAAAATAGACTTCCCTGTCACGTAGTAACGAGTCCTACTATCTAAAATGTATAAAAGTGGACCTATTGTTGAATAACAGTGAGACTTACTTTCTGATTAATTTAAAAATAATAATTAATTTTTAATATATTCCTTTTTCTATTAAAAATTAATTTGCGGTAATCTATCATTCTTTTACCTGATGACACCAAAAGGTCGTAACCACGTCTACCAATAAGAAAAAAGATAAGATTGAAAGCTACATTATTAATTAAATTTGACATTGCCTGCACTCTGAATTGAAATCAAACTTTTCATTCATATATACATGATGCTAAGCTCACTTAACATATTTCTATACCTTAGTATAGTTGTTGGATTCAATTTTTTATTTTTAAGTTAAAATTAGTATTTAAAAAATGAACTGATTTGATAAGCTCAAAAAAGTTAAAATCAATATTAAAAAATTTTATCGATTCTATTGGTAAGCTTTCAATTTTTCACTTCAGCTTTCAATTTTTTGATTTAATTTATTGCTCAAAAAAGTTAAAATTAGTATTAAAAATTTTTATCGATTCTATTGGTCAGCTTTCAATTTTTCGATTTAATTTATTTTAATAATTTTTATTGTTAAAAAAGATTTATTTATTTATTAATTTGATTAATTTTTGTAAATTAATTGATTTTTTAAAACAAAACAAATTAGTTAATTCTTATGTAACATTTTCTATTTGTCATTAAACTTCAAAATTTTAATAGATAAGATCAGTTTTCTTTAATTATATTTGAAAATTTTCAATTTTATTAAATCTTTAATTTGTTTTATAACAATTTAATACTATTTTTTTTTATCTTTAACCGATTTTATGATAATTTTTAATTTTATTCAATCTTTAATTTTATCTTACCAGTTTAACTTCTAGTTTGGTTTTTAAAATAAATTAATTATAAAAACAATATTTTTAGATTAAAATGTATATAATCGTATACTATTTGTTCCAAGAAATTTTTTTTGATCTTTTTCTTGAACATAGAGATTAATTTTATAAACTAAATTGCCATATTTGACCGTTAGCATTATAAAATACATTGAAATTGTAGGTAATAAAAAGACGATAAGAAATCTTACATGTTTTGATTATTTGACTGAGAGATAACGCCGCCAACCAAAACAGGCTTCACTCTATATAAGTGAAGATGGAGTATGGCTGAGATCAGATGAACTCAAAATGGAACTTTCCTCCCAACCCAACTTACTTGCTCCAAAGACAAACCTACTAAACCATAATACACCGGAAACCATGAAGGTGAAGATAGAGAGTACAAGGATTGTGAAGCCAGTGTATGAAGGCATTGCACCTTCAACCTCAAACCATATCCCTCTTAGCGTCTTTGATAAAGTCACCTACGACACTCACATAGCCGTTATCTACGCCTATCGTCCACCGACGCCATCTAACACAACCATTGAGATTGGCCTTCGAAGGGCTTTATCAGAATATAGAGAATTGGCAGGAAGGCTTGGGGAAAATGCCAACGGTGATCGTGTCATTTTTCTCAATGACAAAGGCGTTAGGTTCGTTGAAGCTTCGTTTGATGGGCAGCTCGACCGACTCATGCCACTGAAGCCCTCATCAGTTTTGCTCACCCTTCATCCTAAGTTGAGGGGAGTGGAGGAGTTGCTCCAAGTTCAGCTTACAAGGTTCTCTTGTGGCTCTTTGGTGGTTGGCTTCTCAACCAATCACCTTGTTGCAGATGGGCATTCAACGAGCCAGCTCTTAGTCGCATGGGGAAAAACTTGCAGGGGACTTGACGTGAGTCCACTTCCTCTTCATGATCGTACCATTTTCAAACCTCGAAAACCTCCTAGTTTCGAGTTTGAACACAGAGGTGTCGAGTACAAAATCAAAAGTCCCATTAAGGATTTCCCTGGTGAGGCCGATTACTTCTTGGATGACATTGTGATGCATAAGGCTCATTTCACAGTGGAGTTTCTCTCCAAGCTCAAGGCTAAGGCTTCTCAAAGCAATGGAGCTAACAAAGACAAACCGTATAGCACTTTTGAGAGCCTGGTGGCTCATCTATGGAGGTCCATAACAAAGGCTCGTGGAGTCAGTGCTTTGGAGACAAGCCAGATAAGAATCTCGGTAAATGGTAGAATGCGTTTGAATCCAAGAGTACCCAATGAGTACTTCGGCAACTTGGTGCTGTGGGCATTCCCAAGAGCTAGAGTCAAGGAGCTCCTGAAAGAGCCATTACCATATGCAGCCAAGCTCATTCACGACGCCATTGCAAGAGTGAACAACAATTATTTCAGGTCATTCATCGACTTTGCAACACACAAGGCGGACAAGGAAGACTTGGAACCAACTGTAGAGTCCTACGATTCTGTTTTGTGCCCAAATTTGGAAGTGGATAGCTGGCTAAGGTTTCCATTTTATGATCTTGATTTTGGAGGAGGAAGTCCTTACATGTTTCTGCCATCTTATTCACCAACAGAAGGAATGCTGCTTTTTATACCTTCATTTCTAGGGGATGGAAGCATAGATGTTTTCGTTGCACTTTTCCACGACACATTGGCTTACTTCAAACAAATTTGCTATTCATTAGACTAAGAACACCTTTAGTTTATATATACCCACTGATCAGTTTTCATTACTCAAAACGTAGTCTTCATTAATTACTTCACAAATCTTATAGTCCTATTACATGTATAATTTTTCCTTCGTTTGTTTTGCAAGTTGTTGATTTTGTTCTTATCTTCTTCTCTTTCCCAACTTTTTTCAATTTTCGGTTATGGAGGCGATATCTTTTTAAAACTTACAAATAAACAAGATGAACTCAATATCGATCATAAAATCCTTGAATTAATTTGGATAATTGGCACGATACAATTGAAGATGTGAACGACTATCAAGGAAAGTTGACTCTTGAAGCTTATCAAAGTCCATATATTGATATAGTTTAACAATCGAGAGAACTATGTTAATGGAAGCAAGTCCAAGTGTCCGATTAAGAGCAACATCTAAGTTTTGGTTTGGAAATTGTTACTGTTGCACACGCAGAACATTGTCATCACGAGTCATAAAGCATATTCCTCAAATTCCATTTCCATTTCTTTCGTCTTCTTTTGTTACTTTTTTCCTTCTCCTTTTTATGTTTGTCTTGTTTCATCTCTTTTGGCACTTTCACTTGTCATTTCAATACTGAAAGAAGAATTTTAGCATAATAAAAGACGATTATTCAATCTGTTAGATATTTTCTTATGAAGTGGACAATAATTAATTACATTTTAATGGTTTTAATAAATTTATGGTTAAGCGCATTGTATTTGATCCAGATAAAAATAATAAAGTAGCCTAATAAAGGGTTTGAATTAATAAGCTGAAGTCTAGTGAAGAAAATGGACTCGATCATTATGAACTAGACTCATGTTGAGCTTGTGATGAGGGAATTTGATACGAACGTTATAAATAGAAGGTTAAGATCTCCTATAGTTATTGTAGCAAATTGTAAATGTATGGATCAGTGACGGAGCTAGAAATTTAAGATAGGAGGGCCCAAATATTTAAGTTTTTAAATCTTGGGAGGCCCAATGCACCACTGGACTCTAAATAACTATATTCTTATATATATTTTATAAATCTTGGAGGGCCCAACGCACCACTAGGCCCCATGTATCTCCATCTATGGTATGGATACTATAACCCATTCAGCGGTTCATGTATACAGAAAGCTACAGAAAGGCTTTAACTCGTTGCAGTGAACAACTCTTGTGAAGGTGCTAGATGAAGGGCTCGTTTCGGCCTCAGAAAGCTCTTCCAAACATTATGGAACCGAAATTAGGTATTTCCGCATTTATTCATCATTTTCCTTTCACGTCTGATTTGAAATACGTAACTAAGGCTCCTGTTACATGTTACATGTAGTATCAGAGCGGTTACGTGATTGGGTGGTTAAAAACAAAGTTTTTTTAGCTTTTCTCCATAAAGGTTTTGGAGAATAACGATCCATTTTTCCGTTTTTTCTTGTGTATGATTGCTTGAAAGTGAGCTATGGTTAGCCTGAAAAAGCAGGTTGAAAACGAGCTTTAAAGCGCGAAAAATTGGCTTGAAACTCACCAAAAATTGCTTGGACCGTCGCTTTCGATGGAGACGCGCCAGACAAATAGGTGACACATAACACAATGGATGGAGGATGCATGTGGCGTGTGACACATAGGGCACAATAACCGATTAGCGTCGGCGGGACATCACATGCTGACGTTAGAGCTACAGTGACTACTAACATTAGCATAGAAAAAACTATAAAATTTTAAAATTCTCGTAATGATGCCCTTTGTCGTTTCGAGTCAGTTTCCGAGATTGGGGAATTCATAAAGTGAGTTCTTTAATTTTTTAAGATTTATCACATTAGTAATTTAACTAAAAAAAAGGAATTAAGGCTTTTTAAAGACATTTTTGAGTGAATTTTCGTGCTACGGACTTGACATGAGGGAGATAATTGAGGTTTTTGTGTCTCGTGTGGTAGTTTCAGGGTTCGGTAATGCATAATAGTCACTCTGATTGATATTTTTTGCAACAAAAGTCTTAAATAAAGTTGATTGATAATGTTTTCGACACTAGTATACGATAATTAGACTGTGCATTTGATTTTTGCATTTATTGATGGTACATTTTCTTATACTGTATGCCTATATAGAGTGTGGGGACAACATAAAGGTATATCCCTTATGTTTGTGAATTTTTTGAGTGCCGATGAGATTGCAGTCCTTACAGTGGTCTTTCAAGTCAGTATTTGGATTGTTCAGCTTACATGTTGGGGGATATCTTTCGTCTCATGTTTGGTTATTCTGCCCACTGGCGTTGGCCTTATATGGGATTTTGAGATGTGCATAAAGGCATTAGATGGAGGAATACCATTGCTTAAATGATTTATTTGCCCACAGGTAGTAGTGTTATGAGAGTTGATATTGTATACTTTGATCGCTTTTATCTGGAGGTTTGGTTGCATGTATTATGTATTCAGCCTATAGGTGTTTCATAATATGTGTAATCGGATTCTCGTTAAAGTTAACATTTTAAGGCTTTGCTGATATCCTGCATTTTTGCTGATCTTTTACATTGTTATTTTGTAGTCACCTTTTTCTGACAACGAAACTAGTGTCACCATTAAAACCCTTAATGGTTTCAATTTGAAGAAATGGATAGCGTATGTATTGATTACAATTGAGATGACAGATATTAACATGGCTATGTTAATAGATAAACAATCTCCACTCACATCCATCAGCTCGGAAGCTGATAAAGTAGCTTTGGCAACCTATGATCGATCAGACAATATGTGTTATATGACCATTAAAAGATCCATACCTGACCATCTACTTAGTGGACTTCTAGAGATAACCATAGCGCAAGAGTTTCTTGATAATGTCTCCCAGAGGTACAAGGTCTCGTCTAATGTAGAGATAAATATATTGTTGAAAGAATTATTCTCCATGAGGTATATTGGAGAAGGGGGAGTATGAGACTACATCATTAAGATGGTTCACCTTTAGAGCAAGTTGAAGGCGTTGGAGATTCAAATTCATGACGTAGTGATAATGCACCAAGCTCTAAATATGCTCCTGTCAGAGTTTTATATGCTAGTCACTTCTTATATTTCGCAGGATGAGGCTTGGGACATCAATGCCTTGATTGACCATTGTGTTGCAGAGGAGGAAAAGCCGAAGAAAACTCCTTATACAATATTGGTTGCAACAGCTAAAGGAAAGGGTAAGGTTAAGGCCCAAAGGTTCAAAGGAAAGAAATCCAAATCATCTTCAAAGGAAAGAAATCCAAATCATCTCTGAAGATGCGTACTGGTTAGTCTAGTGTTGTTAAGGGTTCATATCCAGAAGAAAGCCAACTAAATGGGAGGATAAACTGATAGTTGGCAACAATGAAGAAGTTGATGTACAGTTTATAGGGGATGTATGTTTAAACCTCGATATGGGGTTTGTACTTGTATTACAGGACACATTTTATATGTTGCCTTTTCGACAAAATCTGATATCAATGTTAGTGTTAGAGAAAGAGGGTTATCATTTTGTCGTTGATACTTCTGTTGTACAATTATTTTTCATTGCAAAACATAACGACACTGTCTTCTTGTCATATAGATCATATAAAAATCTGTCTTACCCCTTATGAGATGTATGCTTCTTCATATATTGCTGAACCTGTTATTAGAAAGAGACTTCTGATTAAGGAAAAGTCATACATGTTGTGGCATAAATGCTTAGGCCACATTTCCAGAGACAAAGTTGAGAGGTTGATAAATGAAAACAACTCCTAATTTTAGATTATGATGATTTTGAAATATGTGTTGAATGTTGCAGAGGTAAGTTGACCAAAATAAAGAAAAAGGGATTAACTTTGACCATCTGACTTATTAGACCTCATATATACGGATATCAGTGGAACCTATATAGCTAATTTGTGCGATGTTAGATATTTTCTCACGTTTATTGATGATTATTCTTATTACAATTAAGTGTTTTTTGTTAGTTCAAGGTTTATATTTAACAATTTTGATGATAACTATATAATATTTCAAAATTCAAATTGAATTTATTTCCTTGTATAGATAACGGTATTTTTTTTAAAGGAAATAAATTCATGGGAAAATTACTTCTTTTCTTGCAGGAGCCTTCTTACTAAACTTTCTTTATTAACATCTAGAAGGATCTTACCTTTTCGAACAATTAGCTCCAAAAAATTTTATTGCAGAAGAGATGAAACTGAAAATCCAAAGTCAACTCAGATTTAAGAGGAAGCAATGGATAGTTGAAGAAATTGACTATTTGAAGAAGAGCAACAACACTTGTGAAGTAACGAACATATATAGACTTTTGAAACATTTGAGCAACATCTAAATTCTTGAGAGACATATCATTCTTATTCTGCCTTAGAAAGTGAAATCATTTTATTAAGTTAGAAATTATTATTTGAGAAATTACTTTTGATTTTACATTTTATTTTTAACTGATCTTTTAAAAGCTTGTTATACACTTCAAGTGTGGAAGGTTAAAGAACTTTGAAAAATATGTACTTGTGAGCTTGAAGAGACTCGTAAAATTTAATACTCAGATTTTTATAGTGAAATACTCAAGTTGGATACTTGGGGACTGGGCGTAGACTTGGTTGTTAGTCGAACCACTATAAAACTACTGTATCATTCTTTCTCTCTTCCTAACTTTTAAATTTTCGTGTTATAAGTTTGTGCTTTCAAGAGGCTCTTTTAGTTTTTCAATAGGCTCCTTCTGTTTCTATAAAGTAAGAGGTTCTTTTCGTTTTAAACATCAACAGGCTCCTAGCAATTAATAGGCTTATTTCTATTTAAGCTCTAGCAAGCTCCTATTAATTGAAAGGCCCTTTTCTTTTTGATCACGAATAGGATCCTTTCGATTAGTAGATTTCTTTCACATTTTAAATAATTAAAAAGATCCTTTGTTTTTAAACGTTAACATGTTCCTTTTGTAATTTAATAGGACCTTTCCATTTATCAACCCAATTTGTTTTAGAAGGATTTCAAAGATTGAAAATACCTTGCAAAACTTTTTTACACACAATTCACCCCGTCTTACGAGTGTTTACTTTATCATTTAGTATCAGAGTGAGATTTCACATTTATTGTGTTTTACAGCATATGATAGATCATGACAAACAACTTAAGAATCCTTAAGGGTATGTTTGGTTGGACGTAAGGTTTTTATTGGAATGGAATGAAATGAAACAGTTTATAATAGAATGGAATGTAAATGAATGTAATATTAGAAAATTATTGTTTGGGAGGGATGGAAGGGGTTCATAATATAATATAGTGAAGTGTTGTTTGGATGAAGGGGTTTATAATGTAATATAGTGTAAAGTTGTTTATCATTTTACGTTCCATGCTAAACCCCCCAAATCGAAGGTTTTTCATTTTTACCGTTTAGGATGGAATGGGATGTAATATGAAACCCTCCTCTTCCATCTCATTCCATTATAAACCATCCTCCTAAATGATGGAGTAATATTACATTCTATTCCATTCCATTAATAAACCCCCAGCCAAACATAGCGTAAAGGATCCTTCTTAAAGCCTCCTTACTTCAATAGAAATAACTACTTCTATTGGAAAGAGAGAATGACCATCTATCTTTAATCGATGGATATCAAAATCTAGAAAGCTATCAAAGCTGGAGCTACACCTTCTGCTACTGAAAACGTATAAGTGTGGACTGATACTGATAGAAGAAATGCACAGCTGAATGCCAAAGCAAGACATCATCTGATCTGTGCATTATCTCCAGGAGAGTATGAAAAGATATCCTACTATTCTACAGTAAAAGAAATGTGGGACAAGCTTCAAGTTACTTTTGAAGGAATGAATGACGTAAAGAAACATAGAATAAGTCTTTTCGTGCATCAATATGAGACAATTTGCATGAAATAGGGAGAAACAATAGATGTATTCATCTGAAGTTTCAACAACATCATCACTGCCTTGAAAAACT
>JANIJF010000210.1:5704437-5715922 GCA_024520955.1 Erythroxylum bequaertii | reverse complement strand
TTAAACCTAAATGTAAAAATAATAATCAAATATGAAATTAATAATCAAATGTAAAATTGATAATTCAATGTGAAATTATAAAGTATACAGTACAACTGTATAATATATCAATATGAACTATTTTGTAATTTTTTAAAATTTTAGAAACTATTTTATAAATTTAAAAAATATCCCGAATCGGTATTCAGTATCGACCGATACCAATACCGTTCTGTTCCAGAGCTCAATTCGATACCGAGCTCGATACGGTATTCATAACATTAATTAGAATAAGAGTTAAAATAGGCCGATTGTTGATTTTGACTCCATATTTTTGTAGGGTAATTTTTTTATTGAATATGTTTTGACCAGGGAAAAAAGTGTGGGTTGTGGCAGTGGTTACAATTTGAGGAGCACTTGGTGTTTGAAAAATACTTAGGATTGATTGTGGCTATTGGTAGGTAGGTGGGTTTCTTGTAATTCCGTAAAAATACCTTCTTACAATCTAGCTAGCGTCATAGCTTCATTGACTGTTTTTGATTTGTGTATTCATACTGCTTTTTCCAAATGTCCCTTCAATCTGCCCAAAAAAAACAACTCAGTGCTACTGAGCTGTCTAAGTTAGCTCTTGCACTTAGTTCATCAAAATTTTCCATGTATTCTTTGACACTACCAAGCTGCTTTAGGTGCATTAGTTTAGCACTGAAGTCATCAAATAGACTCATCAAATCTACAACCCCGATCAGTGACTAACTCCAACCAGGCAAAGGGTACATTACCTCGATTTTTGAGGTATTATTGTTGCCAGGAAAATGCTTTCTCCTCTGAAAGTAGCAAAATGAGTTTCATCTTTTCCTTCTCTTAGAGTTGAGCCTGGTTTGAAGCTCTGATGTGGTCACGATCGCAACGTCTCTGATACCAAACTGTAACAGTGGAAAAACGAGTGTAGAAATAGATAAATCCAGAAAATTCTGGTTGTTGTATTAAAGATATATCCCCTTTTACAGCGAAGAACCCCTTAACCAAGATACCTCCCAATAATCCTTACCTAAGATATATATCATCCCCTGAGGCACAACCTAACAGCCTCAACAATGACGTTCCTAAGGCACAACCAACTAACAGACTCGACACATGGCACTCTTACACTTGCCAGCCATACTAAAGATGTGTAAAGGAAATAACAGAACAATACATGTTACTTAGAGACAAACTCTCTGCGTAACTTTAATAAAATGTTGTTTTTAATAAGAAGTGTCGTTTGGAACTCTCTGCAACACAATTGCATAAGTTGGCAGCAATAAAATAAGCACGCACTGCCTAAACGTGAATATCCAGTCTTGGTCACTGCCCAAAAGACGGGTGGTGCGGCGATCCAGCTCTTATGCGTGTCATTCGGAAATAGCAAGGGCTACTTTGAAAACAACACCAAGGGCGCTCCATCTTCAAGGCCTGAAAAGAGTTCTGGGTCCAAAGAGAGTGAACAGGAAAGATAATAGGGAATGTGTAGTAGAAAACTAATATCTGCAACTTCTCTTAAAAGCTTCATGCATTCCAATCGCCTATGTGGATAAAGAATGACATATCAGGTTTTTTCCACTCCAATGTCTAAGCAACCTAGATCAACATTACACAGAATAACAATATCATTACCACTCACCCATTACATATTCAAATTCGGAGGAACCGAATCAAATACTCTTTTATTTAATGAGGATTTCAGGAACAGTACCTAAAATACTGTCGTTATAAAAAGTACTTAGCATTAATGACAACAGACTAAACTACATGCTTGAAAGCTACCCTATGCATATTAGGCCGCGGACGATTAAACCTTTGAAATCACCTGCAAAACACTTTACACTGTTTTAGCTTTTTATGCAATCCAGTATTTCTAAAATGGATTAAAATGTGCATTCTAAATAAATCTTTACATAAAAATGCAAAACATTCATAGAAAATTTGAATCAAAGTATTATGTTATAGCACTTAAGTTGAATCATTTTTACAACAAAAGTGAAACAAAGTTAACAGAAATAAGGAGTAAAGGAAAATACGACTTACCTAAACTAAAAATCTGCTTAAGTTACAGTATTTTCCTAGCCCTGAGGTATGAATACATAAGAAAAAATGACACAACAGCACCAACAATTATGCCAGCTGTTGTTAGCCAAAAGGCAAGCTGCAATAAGTCAATTAAAAGAAAGGTTAAGGTAGGGTATCAATTTAGGTCAAATCAGAAAAACATTGCTTTATATTGACACAAGCTAAAGTTCCAAAAACTAGCCATACCACATGTTCTTCAAGATAGGACTTTAAGTTCATGCCAAAAATACCTGCAACCATTCATTAGTTTTTCAAAGTGAAGAAGTCGGCAAAAGTAAATTATTCATATAATAGTTATGATAAAAGCTGAAGTATGTGATAAACCATGATTATTTTACTCTCCACCAAAAAGATACCCTTATTTTCTTCTAAATGTAACTAGTGGAGTTTTATTCCCACCATATGAAAAACCAAGAGATGTCCATGCCAACAGAAGACAACTGAAGCTTATTGTAACTGCCACTTTGATTTGAACTATCAATATATTTATTCCATTATTGCCCTTGAGGACTAACTAGATGCCTAGGAGGGTACAGAGAGTCCAAAATGAAACGAAAGAACCAGCTGCAGTAAGTAAAAGCAAAATAGGATAACTCATTGATCCAATAGAAGATAATCCGTACACCTGCAATCAAAGCGCCAACACCTATACAAAATGTCCCAACTTGAAGAAGTAATTCCACTCTGCTCACTTCGAGTCGCCGAGAGCTAGTAAGAAGACAAATTATAAAGCACAAGGTCAGATTCTTTAGCACCAAAGACCAATTTCAACCAAAAACTATTTACCCTAAGAAAATTGACCTGTATTACTCCAGGATGAACTGGGCTTCTATTCTTATCGTCAGCTTTTACTGCACCAGTTCTCATACTCCCTCCCCCAACACCCAAAAGAAAACAACTTTCACTCTTCCTATATTTGCCTCTAAATAGAAGATTTTATTTGGCCAAATACTACAGCTAAGCCAGTTTTCTCAATCCCCAATTCATGCCAGATGCAATAAATTTACATTTATATTTGTTTAGTATAAAAGAATGGAAATTCATTGCACATTATCAACAACTGTAACTGATGGTTTTAGGAATATTATTCAAATAGTTCAGGTGTAAAGTTGTTGCTTCTACTTTCGATTGAAAACAGAAAGACCAGAGTGTGCTTAGTTCATTCCAGCCATTCAACAATTAAGCTTTTTGCCACTTTAGCTAATCTTCCAGGTGCATAATGTACAAAAATCTGCAAATTAAGAGCTATTTTATGAGCCAAAGAATATATTGTTTAGCCCAATGAAATGTGCAACTAACTGTTCTATTTCATACTACAGCCATTCTTCTACATCCAATGCAGATTCCAGAAAATAGATATAATTCCAACCTCAAGTTAACAGCAATAGAATCTTCCATTTCTTTTGCAGAATCAAGAAGTCTTTCAGCTTGACCATGACATGATTCACATCTGCAAAGGTGGAAAGAATTTATCCGACTGGCTGAAAACATTATGGTGCCCAAAAAAGTAGGTACTTAATGCATGCCCACTTAAGTAGCTGATTGGCTTCTTCATTATTCGATCTAAACATACCTTCAGAGCTTCTGACAGCTTTGTTTGTTCTTAATACCGGATGTCTATATCACTGATCCAGATCAGATCAGCAGGAAATTGACAACCAGCCATTGCCACCAGTAGAGTTTCAGTTTTACCTACTAGCTTGCAGACTAGTTGGTCCTATGTTTAGACAAAAACATATTACTCCAATAATGAAAATCAAATTCTCGTCATATATTATATTTCCATGGTTTCAATTGATTAAAATTTGGTAGTTCAGTTTCATGGTGAAAAATTAAGCAATATCTATTACCAAGGACATAATGACACAGTCCTGATTTTTTAACTACGAAAACCTTCAGTTGTAAAAGTTGAGGACCACAGTTGACAAACAATATGACTCGTCTCCCACATGCACAAAGCAAAAATGCAAGGCACATTTTGAGGAGACAGGAAAAAATGACAAACATACACTTGTTAATATTTGTCCTAAGGGGATGAATAGGAAAAGAAATGCATCTACAATAACATAAAAAGGACAATATTTGATGTACAATATATTTCAACTCCAGTAAAGGAAGTGATGAAATTGCCTTTGTAGATAATTTTCCAAAAGCATTTCAATTTCTTCCTCCTCTTCTGCACATGATAAATCAAATACAAAAATATTAAGTTGCTGGTTTAGAGAGAAAAGTATTGGCTTGTAAAGAAGAGCATTTCACAAAAAGCAAATTCTTCATGTAGCTTACCCTCAGCAATCTGCTTCTCCAATGGAACAGAGCATTCCACAACATCAATTCCTTTTCTAAGGGTGCAGTTTCTTCCCATTATACAGATGCGACGTATTTCATGTGTATCTTCCAAGAGATCAAGTAGCATTTGTCTAAGAGCTCCTGCCCTTGAACCCAATTCAACCTATGATATGCAAGCGACATGGTAAAAACAAATAGATTTTACATGTCATGGCACTGAATCTCATAAATTATTTAATCCCATACCAATTTTTGCTTGCTAATGCGGAGTTCCTCTAATATGTCAGCGGTTAACCGGTTGGGCAAAACCTCGAGTAAAGCTTGAACCTAAATCAAACAGAATTGGTAATTACAGAAATTGAATATGTTAGAGATCATACTCAGGCACTTAAAATAGAAGGAAGAGCAAAAATCAAAGGACAATGGATATGAAATTGGACAAAAAAAAGACTGTTGAGAGAGGAACGGATTGATATGTTTCCATGTCAAAGGAGTAACAAGTAACCGTCCAGAATATCCATCATGTTATAGACGAATTCCCCATGCCATTTTGCAACCCCAACAATCATCAATCTATACTCAGGTAAGAGATAACAGTGTGGTCAAAGAAATGAAAACAACATACACGTGACATAAATGCAATTATTCCGTACTAACAATCATCATTGCATAATCAGTACACTTAAAACATCTATTGTCCATAAGTACTTCTGCCAAAACTTTAAAAATTATGCAAAGAGCTTTCTCAAAATGAACATGGACATCAAGCTAAGACCAGTCCTTCCCACTGCTTTAGAAATCAAATTGATGTTCTGAAGCAATCATCAAAAGTAGACTGATGGCATCCTTCTGCATTAGAAATCTAAAACAGCACTAGAGCTTGAGGAAATTGGATCATTGAACGTTACTTTTAATAATTAATGTTGCAAACATAAGATATCTTTGGAAGAAACAAAAACAAGAGCAGACGGAAAAGAAAAGGAAACAAAATAAAGAGAATAAATTTTTTATATTCTATACTCACACGAGGTTCTACGGCCATTAGTCTCTGCTCCAAATGTTGTACACGAGAAAGCAGTGCTGCCTCAACAACCTAAAAGTATGGAGACCAAAATTATTAAGCTATTGAAATGGAAAAGGTGTCATGATGAAATGATACGAAACAAATGTGGACACGTTTTAAAGTTGTAATGAAATTTCTGGTGTAAGAAGGTTGATAACGAAGGTAATATATCCTCTAAATTAAATCCATAAAAGAGGATAAGAAATTGTCCATGTTTGCTTCTTCTTTTCTACGTGAAAGTTGCAGCCAAATGGATGCAAGAAAACACATATGAAGAATAGAAAGCAAAGGTGTGTCGACTTGAAAAACAAAAAGCTGAACATTCTTCATGAAAATATTGATCATTTGGTACAGAAGAATGCAAATTTTGCAATCATACTTCTGCATATTCTCTTTATCAGTTCTTGGAGTTGCTTTTAGCAATTAGAGTTCCATTCAGTACGTGGCCAAATAACTATTCTCTACTGAACATAGCAGGGGATCTAGGACGAAACATTATTAGCAAAAAGCAAAAGTATGACACCTGCAGTTTGTCTCTCAATCATTCACCAGTACTGGATGTAAGAGTCCTTTGGATGATCGATATAGTAGTACTACATTTATTTTTTGAGCCACCTTTGACAAGGAATAATTCCTCAATTTCAATTTTATTTAACCATTTACTGCATATTAGTTTCAAGTTTCAACATAAAATTTTCGAGTGAATGAAGCCAAACTTACCTCGAGCTCAAATGGCATGCATGGTCCCCCGGTCTCATTTCTAGGGTTTAACCGAGGAATTAGAGTATCTAGAAAAGCTTTCCCCCCTTTTCTACAAGAATAAAACATAGAAGTAAAAAGCATAATCAGTTCATCTGAAAAGGCCAAGATGCAAAATGTATCATGTATGTGCATGTGAGTGAGAGCAGAAAAAGTAGAAAATTTGTCATGCTTTATAAAGAAATAGATTACCGATTATAGTCAAATATCAGGACATGTTCTTGCATTGCTATTGCACGTAAAGATCCCAGATTTAGCAAGATAGCATGCTCACGAACCTAAAAGTTAAGTAGAGTTAATTAAACATAATAAGATCTAATCATTGTAACATGACCCATAAAAATACATCCAATGGCATTTGCATACTAAATCAAAATAGTAATTCTCTGAACCAAACTGACTTTTCTTAGTGATTGGGACATCAGTTGACATCTAATTGCAGTCTTACAAATATGCATTAATTAAAAACAAGATCAAACATGCAGAAGTGCTCCAGTTCATTTATTAAGCTGATTAATAAGGCTGCAACTTAACCCAGCTTAGAGGTTAAAATTTCCCCGCATAGCTTATTATCAACTTTACGTAAAAATGGTTCCTGTAAATTCGTCCTTTGTCCATTTTTTGGTACTTCTAGTCTCCTTTTATTTTTAACAGTCCCATTTGATCTTTTAGTTTCTCAATTAAATACTCCATACACTGTGAAATAGAAAAGGACGTTATCAAGTACCAATAGACAGGACAATATCAGGTTGTGTAACAGCACAAAGCTCAGATATATTAAAGTTCTGAGCACATAGTTTGAAAAAGCCCGAGAAAAATTCAGACAGAAAAATGAAGATTAAATGCAATAACAACTGACCAGAAATTCCCAACTTTTACCATAAACAACAAGCAAAACAACTATACTTCAGGAACAAAAGATAGAACAAGGAGCTTATAGAAAGGCGACTCAAACGGAACCAGATTATTGAAAACAAAACACATACATCACAGAATAAAATTCACCAAGACCACTTATAGTATTAGTGTTTTCCAAAAAGGCACTAGTGACATGGATTTAGCTTTAGATGTCCTTGTAATTCTATAATTACTAAAATACTATATTCTCGACTATTTCTTCTGAATTTTTTAAATGGTGCGATTTAGTAACTAAAAGTGATTTTAAGAAATAGTTTGAGAGTTACCATAATGTTAAAAAAAAAGTTGAAATATAAAGGACCTTGAGAGTTAAAATCCAATCACAAGAGGTCTAGTTTTAAAAACACCAATACACATTGGATACTAGTGTATTGTACCCTTGAAGAACATAGTAGAACACCATAGGCATGGTACCAGCAAAGAAGGCATCGAGTTCGTTAGAAAAAAAGATGGATCAACACTCCGGACGTCTCGTGGGCGAAGACCTGATGAAAATGAAATAACATCTGATCGTAAAGCTCGCGTCTCAGTAGGGTTATTAAGAATTAAGATTAATCCTGTATCAGATAATAGGGAAGATAACAACACAAGATATCTAACAACATGATAAATGAGTTCGAGGATTCGGGAACAAAACGGAATCTAATTCTGAGAATCTTTACCCACCACTTGACTTCAACAGTTGGCGTCTGTTAATTTTCCTAGTAGATATCATGCCACTGGACTTCACCTCCACAACCTTTAGATGTAAAGAAATAAATAGATAAAGATTATTCAATAAAATAAGCGAAAATAAATTACACTCAGCTAGCTAGCAGCTACAAGTTTGTAAGCAAATGTGATTAAAAAAGAAATTTTTAACAGCTGCTTAACTCAATAACACAGAAGATGAAACAAAGAAAGATAAAACAAAAACAGACATTATACTCGTCGTCACCATTTCCACTAAAGAAGAAGAAGAAGAAGAAGACCTCATAAACAGGCTCGCGAATCCCGAGCGAGAGTGAGTCGCCAAAGGGAGGAGGGGAAATCGGTTGACGCTTAACCTCCTCTGAGGCTTCAGAACCGTCGATAACTTCATCGGAAGCGGCAATTAAAGTTTCGCGGCGATCCTCCTCTGTAGATTTTGCCACGCATCTGAGCTTAGACGAAGACTGTAGTTTAAGCGAAATCGGAGCAAGAGGAGCTTTGACCGTGGGAGAGTGGCAGAAGAGGAAGTAGTGAGATCGAGGAAAATGGAGAAGAGGAGGCGATAGAGTCATTTCTCTCACTCTCTGCTCATGGACAAAGTGCCGCCGAGGAGAGAGAGGGAGATTCTGTTTGGATAGTTTATTTCTTATGGATAATATAGATTAAAATAATAGCCCTTTTTATAAGTAAATAAATAATTTTAATGGCGCCAGTTATTATTTGTGGTTGATGATTTGGTTGCGTACACTGTTCAGATATTTGTGGTTGATGATTTGGTTGCGTACGCTGTTTAGAATATTTTATACGACCCGGCCACTTGGCATTAGCATGGTTATTTCGTAGTTGGCACTTTTTTTTTTTTTCTAATTTGAGGAAATTCTCTAGGTGGACAAGCGGGCTCAACTAGCACACCTGTGGGCAGGTCAAGCAGGCGCATTTTATTATCAAAGGCTTAACTGGTTATCTACTTACAGGTAAAAGTTTAGCTATCCTGAGCTCTTATAAAAGAAACTAACATGGAGTCGAACTTAGGATTTAGCCGAAATCAAGTTCCGCTCTCGATCATCGAGCCACACCCCTGAAGAGAGTACTGGCACTTATGTTTTGTGGCTGCATGTTAATTCCTTTATTTTAATATAAATTAAAATTATTTATTATGATTTTAAATCATGTAAAATGTGATAATTATAAAAAAAAGGGAAAAAATTAATCTCTTTTAAAATACTAATTAAAAAATTTTATTATTTTTTAATTTTCAAAATAAATATTTTTAGATGAATATATTGATTAAATATATTTTCAATAAAGGTATTTTAAATACTATAAATATAATAGTTATAAAATTACCAAAATAATGATTATATAATATATTTGTAAATTATTAGATAAGTTCTGTAATTTTTAAAATATAAAAGACATATATATTTATGTTTAATTGTATTTTATTTTAATTTAATAAATTAGATGCTCAGCATCTCAGCAAGTGTTGTTGTTGTTAATAAATTTGATTAAATTAAAATTAAATTTAAAATTAGAAATTAGAATGATTTAACTTGGTTAAAATAACATTATTTTTATTAATTAATTTTAAAACTATTCAATTCCAGTCAAACCAAGTTAAGGTTATCCTATACTCAACTGGACGAGATGAATTGCCATATCTAGGTTTATTATATGGCCAAAACACTAACAACTTGTTCCATACCATGCCTTTCTTGCCTCCGAAAATCCAGCAAACCACGATTTTATACATCGAATCACTCATTTTCGGTCGCATAATCAGACTTGTAAAGGTTGAGGATATTATTTTATTGTCTCACTAAATTATTATAACCAAATTTAGTGCAACTAATAAATTGAAAATTAAACCGGTATAATAAGAAGCTTAAGATTTAAAAGGTTCAACCAGTATTAAATAGTTATAAAACTGACTAAATATTAAATAAAATTTAAAAATTTAAAATACGATTGAAAGAAAATACCCTTATCTATTGAAAAATTTGAAGTTTAACTAAAAAAAATTGATTATTAGAATTTTTAATAAGGGCAGATTGTAAAATCTACTAACAAGAATTGAGCTTAGGTCAACCATTGCTAAAATGACTAGAACTAGTTATTTGGATAGTTAACTCTTACCACTTATAAACCCTTTAACAATTTCATGTTTAGTCAATATGGGATATTGTAACATTCCCCTTCAAGTGCAACTGGGACTGAACATCCAATTGTCACTTGAAATAAACGCAACGGTAATCGGACAAAGCCGTTGGGATTGGACATCAAGACCGACAACCGAGAAATTAATAATCCGGACCAAACCTGCTCTGATATCATATAGAAAAAAGAATCAGAAATGAGAAAAGAATACCCTTTGTATTATTCCTCATTGATGAGAGATGTTATATATACAACTCAGAAAGGAATAAAATTTAAACAAACTCTAACTGAATATCTAAACAAATTCTAGCTGACTATCTATAAATCAGTTGTACAAGCCAAAAGGAAAAAAATAACAAAAATAAAGGCTTAACAGAAAGATAATGTTTAATAGCCCCCCTAAAAAATGGAAGTCAATCTCAATATGTTTGGTACGTTCATGAAAAACTGAATTGGTTGCAATTTGGAGTGCTAATTGACTGTCAAAAAAAATAAGAGTAGGTTGTGGGTAAAAAATAGCAAGATTAGCAAGCAGTTGATGAAGCCATACGATTTCTGAAGCAAAAGAATGAGAGACAGTTGTTTATTTCTTATGTTGCATATGGTTGTTGTCTCTCGTATGCAGAGACGGAACGAAACAAAAATTTGGAGACAGAACAGAACAAAATTTAGAGACAATGAAGCGTTTAGTTGTGATAGATAAAACTGTCTCCGTCTCAATGACATAAATATGTTTGGTTGTAGTTGACAGAAAATAAAAACAATGTCAATGACTAAATTACTCTTGCAGTATAATATGATTGGAAATATGTAATTCATTGATTATTTTAAAACGAATGATTTTTATTAGTAAAAAAGTTAACAAATAATAATAATAATAACAATAAAAAAAGTAATATCAAATAATAATAGTAGTAAATACAAAATTTATAATAATAATAATAATAAGAAGAAGATAATTAATTTCGTATAATAAAATTAATAAAATAATAATAATAAGAAGAAGAAGAAGTACAAAAGTTATAATAATAATAATAATAATCAAAACAAAATTTATAATAATAATAATAATAATAATTTTGTCTTTCAATTTTGGAAGAAACAAAAAGTTTTATTTTTGTCAATCGGGAACAGAACAAAAATCACTTGAGGCAGTAACCAAACACGCAGAGGGACAAGATTTTTTTGTTTTGTCATCTGTCCCCACTAAAGAGACAGCAACCATACATTACGTTAGATTTCCAGGAAATAAGTGAATCTCCTAGGAAAATAGATTTTCTGGTATCCACGCAAGATGCCCAATCTGAGTCGCAAAAGGATTTCAGATGAATTTTAGATTTTGCTGAGAAGAAGATGCCTTGAGATGGAGCTAGTTTGAGGTATTTTAAAACACGCATGGCTGCAGCTAAATGAGGCTTACAAGGCTTGTCCATTGATGGGGTTCTGCAAGTTCACGGGTCTCAAGTAGTATAGTATAATATCGTCCCACAGGGAGTAATTGTGTAAGTACCAGGCTTGGATCAC
>JANIJF010000210.1:5605805-5619767 GCA_024520955.1 Erythroxylum bequaertii | reverse complement strand
TTGAAAATTTGATCAGCCTTATGCAGCAGCCAAAGTTAGGGAGTATCTTGACAAGCCTGCTGTACACATGACAATGGTTAAGGTCTCTTTACTACAAACAATTGTTGGTCTTTATGCTGAAGTTAAAATTCATGCAGTGTCCAATTACTGTTTATTTAATGCCTCTATGGTACAGGTCAGTGCTTATCTTCTAGGAGAATATGGCCATCTTTTGGCCAGAAAGCCTGGAGGTAGTCCGAAGGAAATCTTTAGCATCATACATGATAAGCTTCCTACTGTATCGTAAGAGCAATTAACAATTGTCCTTCTCACGTTAAATGTATTGCTTGTGATCAATTCACATATTAAAAGATATGCACTTGTATGCAGTACTTCAACCATTCCAATCCTCCTGTCATCCTATGCTAAGATTTTAATGCACACTCAGCCCCCCGATCCAGAACTGCAAAACCAAATCTGGACCATATTCAACAAGTGAGATTTACCTTCCTCCTCTAATCTTTTGTTTTTTAGTTTGATATTTAATAATTTTGGAATTATTGGACCTAAGTTCACAATTCTATAGGTATGAGAGCTGCATTGATGTTGAGATACAACAACGAGCTACAGAGTATTTTGCATTAAGTAGGAAAGGTGCAGCTCTAATGGACATACTGGCTGAAATGCCTAAATTTCCCGAGCGTCAGGTAGTCATTCACTCCACAGGATCATTTGAGGATACTGTTACTTTCTTCTGTGGTTGAACTCTTGCCAATGATTAAATAGTTTGGTTCCACGCTGTTTCTCTAAAGCGTAATATTGTCTTTGTTTGATCCAGTCTGCACTAATTAAAAGGGCTGAAGATGCTGAGGTTGATACTGCTGAGCAAAGTGCTATTAAGTCAAGAATGCAGCAACATATGTCAAATGAGTTGGTTGTTACTGACCAATGCCCTGCTAATGGGATGTCACCACCAGTTTCACCTATTGCCAAACTTAGTCTAGTGAAGGTTCCTGAGATGACTGGCAATGCGGTTAGATTTTTCATCAATGTAGTTTTTTATTATGTATATGCTTGAGACTTGTGAAATACCTGTATTGCTCATTTTTATGATTTGCATTATGCAACCTACCAGGAGGAAATTTCAGCAGATCAATCCTCAACACAACCAAATGGGACTTTGACTAGTTCAGCAGATGTAGTTGGTGACTTTTTGGCTATTGAAGGTCCTCTGGCAGTTGAGGTCCACTCTCAGCGTATTGCAGTCTCTGGAGTAGAAGGTGTTCCAGCTGAAGCAGATGGCGCAGCTATTGTACCTATTGGAGAGCAAACAAATTCTGTTCAGGTACTTAGCTTTTTTATCCTTTTTGAGAATTCCATTATTGTTTCCTTTGTCAAGTGATGATGCAGCTCTTACTTTTGGAAATTCTTCAGATTTTAGGAAATCAGATTGTTGGAAAAACCTGTGAACAACTTTGATCAGTATCAGTTGAACTTACCTTAGGACATTGATTCACTTCTAACTAGCTATTTTCTTTTGAATGCTTTCAGCCAATTGGGAATGTTAATGAAAGATTTTATGGTTTATGCTTAAAGGACAGTGGTGTTTTGTACGAGGATCCATTCATTCAGGTATTATTTTCTTTCTTTGGTCATTAATTGTTCTCTTAACTTGTTACCAAAGTCTTGTTATGTTTATTCGTTTATATTGAAGACACAATGCTGTGTCGTATACATTTCTAGTTGGTAGAAACCATGAAATTTTTCTGTCCACTATTTCCAGATTGGTATTAAAGCAGAGTGGTGGGCACATCATGGCCGTCTTGTTATGTTCTTGGGAAACAAGAATACTTCTCCTCTTGTTTCTGTTCAGGCATTAATATTACCTCCGGCACATTTAAAGATAGAGCTCTCCCTAGTACCTGAAACTATTCCTCCCAGGGCACAGGTGAATGTGCTACCTGCCTTATGACAGCAGTTGATAATGTTGTTAACCACCTTTCTTGTGTTTCTTTGTCCCTGTTTGTTTACTGATTCTTTTTCTTTGGTTATGTAGGTGCAGTGCCCGCTTGAAGTAATGAATCTTTGTCCAAGCAGGGATGTGGCTGTACTTGACTTCTCCTACAAGTTTGGTACCAACATGGTACTGTACATTTTTATTTTGTGTTACATGTTATTGTAAGGGATACTAAATCATAGCCTTGAGTTGCAGTTGAATTTTTGGTCCTTTAATTAGGTCAATGTCAAGCTTCGTCTTCCTGCTGTCATGAACAAATTTCTTCAGCCTATAACAGTGTCTGCTGAAGAGTTTTTTCCTCAATGGAGATCACTTTCGGGGCCTCCCCTAAAGCTTCAAGAAGTCGTAAGTGTATTTTGCATTATGTTTGATGCAAGTTTTTCTGAGTCTTTTTTATTGCATGACACAAATTCTGGTTCTTATGATTGGCTATGCTGGGTCTAACCTCAGTGGAAGCAAGTTTAAATCAAATTTACATACTGGGATGCTTTATCATCTATTTAAACTGGAGCCCAATTTTTTGTTTCCCTCCAACCAGAATGTAAGAATTTAATCAACCATGGATGCTTTCGGAGCCGCATGATAATCTTTTCATCTATTTAGAATGGACAAGGATTTGTAGTTGTCTGTCTGTTGTTGTAAACTTAACATTTGAACTCATTTGACAATTCCTATGCTTGGAAATTCTCTGTATGAACTAATCTCTTCTGTAAAATTTTCTGAATAATCGTACAGGTTAGAGGTGTAAGGCCTCTTCCCCTTCTTGAAATGGCGAGACTATTTAACAGTTTCCGTTTAATGGTTTGTCCTGGGCTTGTAAGTCATCTGATCTAAGTCATTCTAGCAAGCACTTTGCGGGAATATAGGAAAGATTCTCACTTGTCCTTTGTTTTCTAGGATCCAAATCCTAATAACCTCGTTGCATGCACAACCTTTTATTCGGAGAGTACAAGGGCTATGCTTTGCTTGGTAAGAGATTGGTTTTTGTTCCATTTTAGTTGTTTTGCTAAATTATAACCCCTGTGCTTAGTGCAGTATGAGCTGTTATTGGATCTTTTTGGCATTTATGTATTGAGCTTTGGAGCTAGGTCTTGGAGGATGATTACTATTGTTTCCCTCAATTGGAACTTCACCTAAAGTTACATATGCAAAGTGAAAATAATCGTGTTGAGTTAGTACCAAAAATTTTGAGTTGCTACTGTACAAGTTGCTCTAGTTTTCTTGGATATTTCAACTGAATATTAATTTGGCAATAGAGCGTGAGGTGGATCCTTTTGTACAAAATTTCAGGCAAGAATTGAGACAGATCCAGCGGATAGAACACAATTGCGAATGACAGTTGCATCTGGGGACCCAACACTAACATTTGAGTATGATTTTTGACTTCCAGACCAGATGCACCCTACCATGGACATAACTTTTCCACATATTTCTGACAGTTTGATGTGCAGGTTGAAAGAGTTCATTAAGGAGCAGTTGGCTAGTGTTCCGATAGCAGCACCGGCACCGTCGCCAGCTCCTGCACCTTCAGTAACACTGCCGATAGCTGCACATGCGCCATCAAATGATCCTGGGGCTATTCTGGCTGCGTTGCTGTGATATGGAGGAGATTTATGTAAAAAGTTTGTTTAATATACACTTGTACAAACTACCTGATTTATACAGCTGGCCTACCCATATTTCACTTGAATTAAAGCAGTGGATCAAGAGTTTCATGCTGCTAGGGCTGGCGGAATCGTCGGAGTGAGATAATATCGTGATCAGCTTAAAGAGAACGGGGTTTCCGAAGGGGTTGGTCGGGATTTTGATAATTCTTTTTGCACAGTTCTAATGTGCTTTAGTTGTAGTCTCTTTTGGAAAATTGGGGTGAGGGTTCACTTTCTTTTTCTTTTTCTACCTTTTAATTTTCCCCATATCCAAGTTGAAGTAATTTTCACATGAAACAGAGTGTAACAGTTTGTATTATTCTATACGATTATCAATGCATTGGAAATTTGGAATGAAACAATAGAAGTGAGATTGAGCATTCTTCTTATATATTCCATTTTTATTAGCCATTTTCACAAATGGCAGCTTAATTACTTAAAGCGCCTAAATGACGCATGTAAAGATGTCTTCTTCCCTATCAAAGTTTATGACCATTTTGTCACCGTCATTTCCTTGAACATGACAAGCCAATACGTTGTGTTCAATTTTTTTTTGGGTTCTACGTAGTGTTTTAGGAAGGTTTCAATTATGGGAAAACGTTTTAACTCATTCAGATCTAGGTTAATTTTCGTTCGCACTAGGTTAGTCCATAAGGAGTAAAGTGTTCGCCAAACAGATTTATCCATTTTGTCTTCTTCCCTATTAAAGTTTATGACCATTTTGTCACGGTCATTTCCTTGAACTTGACAAGCCAATACGTTGTGTTCAATTTTTTTTTTGGTCCCACGAGATGTCTTAGGAGGTTTTCAACAATGAGAAGACGTTTTTAAGCCATTTAGACCCAAGCTAATTTTCGTTCGCACCAGGTTAGTCCGTAAGGGGTAAAGTGTTGGCCAAACAGATTTATCCATTTCTAAAACTCGAACTTGAGACCTCCCAATATGTTGTGTTCAATTTTTTTTTTGGTCCCACGAGGTGTCTTGGGAGGGTTTCAACTATGGGAAGACGTCTTTAAGCCATTCAGACCTAAGCTAATTTTCGTTCGCACCAGGTTAGTCCGTAAGGAGTAAAGTGTTGGCCAAACAGATTTATCCATTTCTAGAACTCGAACTTGAGAACTCTGATTAAGGGATGAGAGTGTTGAACCACTCACCCCAACCATATTTGATTTCAATTTTAACATTCAAAATGCTGGCAAAGGAGTTGTATTAAAGTTCCGAATTGTATTAAAGTTCGGAATAATATTTGAGACTGATTCTCATGCTTGTATGTGCTACTCTTTCCAGCCTTTAACATTCTACTTTTTTCACTTTCTCTTTTTTTTTTGTTAAAAGTATATTTGAATATCAACGCTTAAAACAAAATGTAATTTAACCATAACGTTTTGAATTATTCAAATTAAACTTTAAAATTTTTAAAATTTTTAAAATAGATTTTGAACAGACGAACTACCTATCAATTCAATGTCATGTTAATGTTAATATCAATTTTATACTTTTAAATAAGTGAGCTTTACTATCACATAATTACTTTTTAATTAATCAAAAAATGAGTTCATAGTCACATCAGAGCAAAGGCAACTGTTTTATCTTTTACAGATAACGAGTTTCATTTGTCACGTGCCAATTAAGTCTATATTTATATATTTTAAACAGTAAATCTTACTTTAATATACACCGTAGCATTTAATTATGAAAAATAATCATGTTAAATTTTCCATCAATTTTTAATGTTTTGAAAATGTTAAGAGTTTAATTTAAACATTTCGAAACATTAAAATATATTTTATATTATGCTGTAAAAGCCAACGTTTAAAAGGTCTTTTTCTTCTTTGGTAACAAGGCCACAAATGGCAAACAAATTGGTTTCATCATGGACAAGGAATCAACATGCCAAGGTTGCCCATTTTATTGTGTTAAAACAATATCTCCTCTTCTTAAGAGGAAAAGAAAAACACGTAGCCAAAAGCGACATTATTGCTTAACACCAAAACGGCATTAAAAAAGAAATCTAGGCCTCCGGCGATATGAGTACTAACACTGGAGTTCGCAAGTTTACAAGATACTGTGCCTCTGCGTCACAAAATCCATGCTCTGCTCTGTGTTATATGAATTGAAGATAGAAGTACGGCTCTCAGCTCATACTCATGATGACGCTGCCTTCTTACAGTGATTCTCAAGCCATTCCATCGTAACACTTTTTGGCCTCTCTAGAGGCAATCCCAGAGCTCGGTCCCATATCAGCTGCATCGGCGAAAGTAATTAAGCCAAGTAACTTATTAAGGATGGATAGAGAAGAAGGAACTAGAACAAACCTGGGAACAAATGCCAATGCTTCTTGAGACGCCAAAAAGGACCGTGTAGTACCTGTATGTCGTCAATTTTGAAAAGTGCGATCATCTTCACCTTATGATGCAAATAAATAGGAACACAATTTAAAGCAGTATGAGAGGATTATGTTATTAAAAATACCTGGCCTCAGTTAAGCCATAATGGTTCAGTAACACCCCACTGTGAGCATCAACATTGGGCCATGGGTTTTTGACCTGCACGCATAATAAAATTAGATTTTGATGATGCCATTTAGGACTGATCGAAGTAAACCCATTGGCAACAACTGGGGGTCTTGGCAAGCCAGTGATTCGACAAGATGATCATGAAAGCAAAAGAACAAGTCACTTACCTTTCCCAGTTCCGTAAGAATTGGAGGTACAACCTCATAAAGCTTTGAAACCTGTTCAAGACGAAATCAGTTCAGCTGCTGAAAATCAAATGTTTATAGCAAAAGTTGTTCTGCAATCAGAGACAAATGACAACCAGTTGGAAAAGTGGATCATCAGGTAAATGTTTTAATGCAAACTCTCTCTGGCAAGTATATCTTGGATCAGTTTTACGCAAAACTCCATGACCAAACCCTGGAACAACCTGCCAATTGATTTAACAAGGGCAGAATTAAGCAGAATGCATCGGTAGTTGGGAAATGAAAATAATGATCTAAATTACAGAAGTGTAAGAATGTAATAAGCAATGCAAACTACAACCGCAAAGAAAATACGCAACCATAATGGCTTGCGGTCAAAGTGTTGAAAAGCCTTGGCAATTATGATTCTGTTTTGTACTGACGAAGTGAAGAAAATTCAAGGTTTTGCTGTGTATTTAGCGAAAATATAATTGAAATGCAGTACATTACCTTTCCACCCTTCAGTGTTTTCCATACATAATCTTTCAGTTGCTCTTTAGTTATGTTCTCTCCACATTCTTCCACTACAGACTTGATCCAAAGTAGAACTTCCTAAATTTGCATATATAGATAATCAGGACAAGATAGTAACAATAACATTTGATAGAGATAATATATCCGTGCAACCAATCGACAGTGTTGAAGTGCTTTGCTTTATTCTACATTTAAGTGGTGAACCAAATAAAACATAAGAAATACACAAGATCAGGATGAAAAACAAGAATACAGAAGGGGGACTTTTGGGTTGCAAAAGCAGGAGCCAGGTTTGCCATCTTTTTAGCTCTACAAAGGCATTATAGAAGCTAATGTGAAATCCACAATAAGATATTGTTAATACTAGAACTTCAGAGTTGCATAATGTTAGAGAAATGTTAGAATTTCACATTTATAGACAAACATACGTGCAATTGTTAAATGTTGTCTAGCATGTACAAATGGAGGAGGGTTCCAAAAGAAAAAGAATGAAACAGAGAGAGATATAGATCATATAATACCTGATTAGCCAGGCCATGAAGGGGCCCAGCCAAACCATTCAAAGCAGCCGCAAATGAAAGATAAGGATCTGAAAGTGCACTAGCTACCTGAAAAATTGCATGAGAATAACATAAAGCAACATGTTGGAATAATCTCTTCCGTTCGCACACCAACCCCTTCTTTACTTTAGGGCTTTCAATGAAATTGAATTTTTGGAATTTGGGTAACTTACCAGGTGGCCAGTATGAGCACTGACATTTCCACCTTCATGGTCACTACAAAATATTTTTCAGAATAAGAAAGTATTTGAATGGAAAAACACATATATTTCCAAATCAGTAGAAACAAACAGTCCATACTGAACCCATCTTTCAATATCTATTACCCATTTTGCGAAGATAGGATATTGTACCTGTGGATGGTCACGTAAAGTCTCATAAGCTCCTGCATCTGAGGACTATCAAATCCCAACATATGCGAGAAATTTGCGCCATAATCCAGGGAGTTATCAACTGGAATAATGCTCCCATTTTTGTGTATCCTTTAAGCAACAGAGGTGCAGATCAAAAGCCACAAAAAAGTTCATTTGGGAAAATACAAGTACAGTCATATATCAACCTTAATGACAATCAAAAGGCTAGCAATGACATGTATGACAGAGAAAGGTGCAAGGAGTATGAAAACAAAGTGATGGACATGCCAAAGCAAGGGTGTACTCCAGAAATTTGACCAAAATAACAACAGCTTGAAGTTTCATATATTACAACAAGATTCTCACAACACGGAATTCATCATCATATCAAATGGCTTGGTTCCAAAGAACAATTTTATCAACTGTCTGAATCTTAGAAAGAATTAATCTAAGGCCACGGGGCCACATTGTGGATATTTGAGCTGATATAATTCTGCTTTATCCAATATGCTATAGAGAAGGAACTACCTAATGCTATTTCTTTATCAATCTAATAGGATCATCAGAAATTTTTTAAATGAGCAACACCAAAAAAAATAGTTGGCCACCATAACAATAAGATTGCTTTGGCTGCGATGTGTTTTAGTAAGATTTGTTGTCTCACTCATGCCATAATTGAACCAGAAAATGGAGGATGACATGCCTTAAGGATGATATGCCTCAACCCTAAACATAAACGAAAACTCACTAGTAGTTACATGCTTTAAGGAATGCAATTATCTCATAATCAATATTTCTTTAAGAAGCAAGACAAAAAATTGTTACCTTCACAACTTCTCTATCAAAAGCACCAAATCCAGCCATTGTCATCATCAACGGAGTCGTTTTCTGTGACAAATTGTACGTATAAATAATTATTATATTGAAGCAAAAGTTATATGTGCAATAAAACGCTATAATTACACTTACCAAAAGCCTTGGAGTTGTTAGATTATAGTTTCAAGGACGACTATTGCTAAGTGCTGGCAGAAACCAATTCTTCTTCCAAAGACAAGACGACGAATTCTAAAGCGTACAAGAAACATCTTAAGCGATCATAATTACTTATAGAAAATGTTATGTATCAAAATGATAAAGAAAAGAGGAATTAACCCAATATAAACTAACCTCGTTAAGTGTTATCCCACGATCAATAATAGGTTAAGAATATCAAGCAGGATCCTCACATCTTTTAGATAGATTGTTGGTCATTGTGCTTGCAACACCTACAGCTATATCTACAACATCTCTAGTTGTGCTCCAAATTGCAAAATCAAAAAAGAAGTCAAAATATTTGAACATGAAAAAGTAGTGATTATACGAAGTATAAGCATGCATTATGACAAAAAAGGTAAAAGATATTAATTAGTCAAGAAAGCACATAATCATTCTAAAAGATTACTTGCAACATAAACTCTAAACCAAACCATTAACCCTAATCATAAACGAAAATGTTATGTATCAAAGCGATAAAGAAAATGTTACTTATGCATAAACATAAGCGATCATAATTACTTATAGAAAATGTTATGTATCAAAACGATAAAGAAAAGAGGCATTAACCCAATATAAACAAACCTCGTTAAGTGTTATCCCTCGATCGATGATAAGTTAAGAATTTCAGGCAGGATCCTCACATCTTTCATATAGATTTTTGGTCATCGTGCTTGCAACACCTACAACTATACCTACAACATCTCCAGTTGTGCTCCAAATTGCAAAATCAAAAAATAAGTCAAAATTTTTGAACTTGAAAAAGTATAGATTATAGCAGGTATGAGCATGCATTATGACAAAAAAAAGTTGAAAAATATTAATTAGTCAAGATAGCACAGAATCATTCTAAAATTTTATTCGCAACATGCTTTTAAAAAGGTGTACTTAACAAATACAACCAAATCCTAAACCTTAAACTTAAACGCTAAATATTAAATCCTAAAACCTAAAGTCTAAACTCTAAACTTTAAACCTGAAACCTTAAATCTTGAATCATGGTCCCAAATCCTAAAGGCTAATACCTTCGACCTATAACCTATAACCTAGGATCATATATCATATCTTCTGTATCCTATATCGTAAGACATAAACTATAAAACCTAAACCTTAAAACTCTAACACTTTAACCCTAAACTTTAAAATAAATCTCACTAGTAGTTACATGCTTTAAGGAATGCAATTATATAAGAATCAATATTTCTTTGCGAAGAAAGACAAAAAATTGTTACCTTCAAACCTTCTGTGTCAAAACTACAAAATCCAGCCATTGTCATCATCAACGGAGCCCTCTTCTGCAACCAATTGTAGGTTTAAATAATTATTAATTTCAAGCAAAAGTTATATGTGCAATAAAATACTGTAATTACACTTACCAAAAGCCTTAGAGTTGTTGGATTACATTTTTCAAGGATGGCCATTGTTAAGCGCCAATAGAAACCAATTCTTCTTTCAAAGACAAAACGACCAAGTCTAAGGCGTACCTGAAACATCTTAAGAGATCATAGTTGCTTATCGAAAATGTTATATATAAAACGATAAAGAAAAGAGGCATTAACCCAATATTAACTAACCTCGTTAAGTGTTATCCCTCGATCAATGATAGGTTAAGAATATCAGGCAGGATCCTCACATCTTTTAGATAGATTTTTGGTCATCGTGCATGCCACACCTACAGCTATACTTAAAACATCTCCAGTTGTGCTCCAAATTGCAAGATCAGAAAAGAAATCAAAATTTTTTAACATGAAAAAGAAAAGATTATACCAAATAAAAGCATGCATTATGAGAAAAAAGGTAAAAGATATTAATTAGTCAAGAAAGCACATAATCATTCTAAAATATTACTTGCAACATGCTTTTAAAAAGAAGAACATAACAAATACAGCCAAATCCTAAACCTTAAACTTAAATACTAAATATTAAATCCTAAAACCTAAAATCTAACCTCTAAACTCTAAACCATAAACCTTGAATCTTGAACCATGGTCCGAAATCCTAAATGCTAATACCTCTGACATATAACCTATAACCTATAACCTAGGATCCTATATCATATATTCTATATCGTAAGACTTAAACGATAAAACCTAAACCTTAAAACTCTAACACTTTAACCCTAAACTTTAAAAAAAATCTCACTAGTAATTACATGCTTTAAGAAATGCAATTATCTAAGAATCAATATTTCTTTGCGAAGAAAGACAAAAAATTGTTACCTTCAAACCTTCTCTGTCAAAACCACCAAATCCAGCCATTGTCATCATCAACGGAGCCGTCTTCTGCGACAAATTGTAGGTGTAAATAATTATTATTTTCAAGCAAAAGTTCTATGTGCAATAAAATACTATAATTACACTTACCAAAAGCCTTCGAGTTGTTAAATTATATTTTTGAAGGATGGCCATTGCTAAGTGCTGGCAGAAACCAATTCTTCTTCCAAAGACAAGACGACGAATTCTAAAGCGTAGAAGAAACCTCTTAAGCGATCATAATTACTTATAGAAAATGTTATGTATCAAAATGAGAAAGAAAAGAGGCATTAACCCAATAAAAACTCGTTAAGTGTTATCCCTTGATCAATGATAAGTTAAGTATATTAGGTAGGATCCTCACATCTTTTAGATAGATTTTTGGTCATCGTGCTTGCAACACCAGCAGCTATATCTACAACATCTCCAGTTGTGCTCCAAATTGCAAAATCAAAAGAGAAATCAAATTTTTTGAACATGAAAAACTAAAAGCATGCATTATGACAAAAAAGGTAAAAGATATTAATTAGTCAAGAAAGTACATAATCATTCCAAAATTTTATTCACAAGTGTTAAAAAGGTGTACTTAAAAATATAACCAAATCCTAAGCCTTAAATTTAAATACTAAATATTAAATCCTAAAACCTAAAATCATTCTAAAATATTACTTGCAACAAGCTTTTAAAAAGGTGAACATAACAAATAAAACTAAATCCTAAACCTTAAACTTAATACTAAATATTAAATCCTAAAACCTAAAATCTAACCTATAAACTCTAAACTTTAAACCTTAAACCTTGAATCTTGAACCATGGTCCGAAATCCTAAATTCTAATACCAAAGACATATAACCTACAACCTATAACCTAGGATCGCATATCTTATATACTGTATCCTATATCGTAAGACTTAAACTATAAAACCTAAACCATAAAACTCTAACTCTTTAACCCTAAACATAAACGAAAGCTCACTAGTAATTACATGCTTTAAGGAATGCAATTCTCTAATAATCAATATTTCTTTAAGAAGCAAGACAAAAAATTGTTACCTTCACAACTTTTCTATCTAAAGCACCAAATCCTGCCATTGTCATCATCAACGGAGTTGTTTTCTGCGACAAATTGTAGGTATAAATAATTATTATATTGAAGCAAAAGTTATATGTGCAATAAAATGCTATAATTACACTTACCAAAAGCCTTCGAGTTGTTAGATTATATTTTTGAAGGATGGCTATTGCCAAGTGCAGGCAGAAACCAATTCTTCTTTCAAAGACAAGACGACGAATTCTAAAATGTACAAGAAACATCTTAAGCGATTATAATTACTTGTAGGAAATGTTATGAATAAAAACGATAAAGAAAAGAGGCATTAACCCTATATAAACTAACCTCGTTAAGTATTATCCCTTGATCAATGATAGGTTTAGAATATCAGGCAGGATCCTCACATCTTTTAGATAGATTTTTGGTCATCGTGCTTGCAACAGCTAACGCTATACCTACAACATCTCCAGTTGTGCTCCAAATTGCAGAATCAAAAAAGAAATCAAAATTTTTGAACATGAAAATGTAAAGATTATGCCAGGTATAAGCATGCATTATGACAAAAAAGGTAAAAGATATTAATCAGTCAAGAAACCAATTCTTCTTCCAAAGACAAGACGACAAATTCTAAGGCGTACATGAAACATCTTAAGCAATCATAACTACTTATAGAAAACGTTATGTATCAAAACGATAAAGAAAAGAGGCATTAACCCAATGTAAACTAACCTCGTTAAGTGTTATCCCTCGCTCAATGATAGGTTAAGAATATTAGGCAGGATCCCCACATCTTTTAGATAGATTATTGGTCTTGATGCTTGCAACACCTACAGCTATACGTACAACATCTCCAGTTGTGCTCCAAATTGCAAAATCAAAAAGGAAATCAAAATTTTTGAACATGAAAAAGTAGAGATTATACCAAGTATAAGCATGCATTACATCAAAAAAGGTGAAAGATAGTAATTAGTCAAGGAAGCACATAATCATACTAAAATATTATCTGCAACATGCTTTCAAAAAGGTATACTTAACAAATTCGACCAAATCCTAAACCTTAAATTTAAATATTAAATATTAGATCCTAAAACCTAAAGTCTAAACTCTAAACTCTAAACCTGAAATCTTAAATCATGAACCATGGTCCCAAATCCTAAATTCTAATACCTTCGACCTATAACCTATAACCTAGTATCCTATATCCTATATCGTAAGACTTAAACTATAAAACCTAAACCTTAAAACTCTCACACTTTAACCCTAAACATTAAAATAAATCTCACTAGAAATTACATGCTTTAAGGAATGCAATTATATAAGAATCTATATTTCTTTACGAAGAAAGGCAAAAAATTGTTACATTCAAACCTTCTCTATCAAAACCACCAAATCCAACCATTGTCATCATCAACGGAGCCGTCTTCTGCGACAAATTGTAGGTATAAATAATTATAATATTCTGTGCAAAAAAAAATACTATAATTACACTTACCAAAAGCCTTGCAGTTGTTGGATTACATTTTTCAACGATGGCCATTGTGAAGCGCTGATTGTAACCAATTCTTATTTCAACGACAAGACGACCAAATCTGAGGTGTACCTGAAACATCTTAAGCGATCATAGCTGCTTATGGAAAATGTTGTGTATCAAAACGATAAAGAAAATAGCCATTAACCCAATATAAACTAACCTCGTTAAGTATTATCCCTCGATCAATGATAGGTTAAGAATATCAGGCAGGATCCCCACATCTTTTAGATAGATTTTTGGTCATCGTGCTTGCAACACCTACCGCTATACTTACAACATCTCCAGTTGTGCTCCAAATTGCAAAATCAAAAAAGAAATCAAAATTTTT
>JANIJF010000210.1:5585326-5605705 GCA_024520955.1 Erythroxylum bequaertii | reverse complement strand
AAATAATAATCAGCTCAATCGTTTTTCCTGAACCGTTTCATTTAATATGCACGATGTTCTCTGCCGGGGCCTCACATGTAAACTTTTCCACCTCCCCCGAATTGCACCAAGTTCTGCCCTTTCTTTGTCTCCTCCACCGTAGTAGCATCCAGAGAATGCAAGCATATCAGGTTCAAACCTGTATGATGATTTTAAACGCATCAATGAGCTTCAAGAACCCATATGATTATTTTAATATCACCACTTAAGACTGCTGAATTATATCTTTCAAAGTTTAAATGTATATACAAGTTCGACAATCTATATTAACAAATTGACCACAAGTACTGAATGAAAGTGAGAGGAGGTTACCTCAAGTGAAGAGCAATAAAGTGCTCGCTTTTTGTTCTCATTCTCGCAACCAACTTATTGCCCAGTTCCAGAATAGGATCAGTGAACTTTAAAGCATGATAATTTACTCTACATCTCAGCTTCTGTAAATCTGAATCCAACCTATTTGAGAGTCTGTAATCAAACTTCCCAAGCTGAACGGCCTACAACACGAGAAAACTCAGCTACAGTTCTCTAAATATACAAGAATGCGTAAGGTAAAGAAACAACCAGGGAAAAAGAGATGTGTCAATTATGTAATTATCAAAATATAATTCAAAAAGAAAAAGAATAATTCCCAACAAAATTCTTAGGACAATTTACACTATATATATATATATATATCAGCCCTTACATCTGGACATTCTTCCTTGTCTATCATGTCCTCTTTCACTAGATTTTTTCTTTCATAGAGAAGGTTTGGCCACATCCACTAGGAACTCAACCAGAAGCGCTCGGTAACTGGACTTCTAAACTTCCTCTCTGGCATCCGTAGATCCTAAATCTATGGAGGATCGAGTTGGCGTAAGCTAAATTTATGGTAGCTAGTTTCTATAAGACTATAACAAGCAGATAGCACTAACATCTAAATGTGATGTAATACTGTAAGATTAGGGTAACCTTCCAGGAATAGAAGGGATCACGAGAAGTGCTATATGAAAATGACACTTCATTTCTTTGCAACAAAATCAAACAGGGAGAACAATCTAAATGCATAAGATTTTGTAAAGCTTTTCTTAAGTTGGATAAAATTATCTTTTGGCAAAAATTTCCAGACTCACGTGCTTCTTGTTAAGGATAGGCAAGACTCTATTCTCATAACATCTGGGTGTACACTTCCTTGGAACACGCATGCTCTGCGGAGTCAAGACTTTCCCACGTTTACTTGGGAGCTGGTTGATGATTTTAACATCTCTTAAAAGGAAAGATATGAACCAGTCAACATCAAAGATTTCAGAAAAATTGCTGCACCGAAGATCCAGATCACATATCAGTGCTCTGTAGTTTCCTGAACAGCCATAACATAACCAAGAAAAAAGCCATACCTAGCATCTTTCCAGAAAGGTTTTTGATCCAGCTTCGGAACAACAAGAGTAGAATTCAAAATATAAGCGGCAACAACAGCATCTATTATCTGCGCATCAACAATTATATGACGATTAAAATCCAATTAAATCTCAGGTTATTTCATCAGTGACACAAGCGTAAAATTGCATTTTCAACAGCTAAGAGTAGCTTTAATGCCAAATGGGTTTAGAATAGAACAAAAAGTTAGGCTGATAAGATTGTCCAGGGTAAGAAATTCACCCCTGTTCTTTGTTTATTCAGTCCTCCACCTGTAGCAATCAACAAGTACCTATTAGGATGTGTTTTTACATAAGTACCTGTAGCAATCAACAAGTACCCATTTTTGAGAAGATGGGATATTGTACTTGTGGATGGTCACGTAAAGTCTCATAAGCTCCTACATCTGAGGACTATCAAATCCCAACATATGCGAGAAATTTGCGCCATAATCCAGAGAGTTATTAACTGGAAATATAATGCTCCCATTTTTGTGTATCCTTTAAGCAACAGAGGTGCAGGTCAAAAGCCACAAATAAGTTCATTTGGGAAAATACAAGTACAGTCATATATCAACCCTAATGACAATCAAAAGGCTAGCAATGACATGTATGACAGAGAAAGGTACAAGGAGAATGAAAACAAAGTGATGGACATGCCAAAGCAAGAGTGTAGGTATCCAAGCGGCTAAAAACAGAGAAATTACTCCGGAAATTTGACAAAAATAACACCACCTTCCAGTTTCATATATTACAACAAGATTCTCACAAAACGGAATTGGGATCGTGAGAATACATAACAATAAGATTGCTTTGGTTGGGACGTGTTTTAGTAAGATTTGTTCTCTCACTCATGCCATAATTAAACCAGCAAATGGAGGATGATATGCCTTAATCAGTCAACAAGAACGGCATTGGGATTGGGTGTCCTATAAGAAGCTGGGGAATTCAAACAATGTTTAGAGTTCATGAATCATTACTACAAGTAAATTCTTTTGAGTTTCATAGATTTCATTTTCTTTTTACTTTCTAATATCCACTCCTCTAATTTCATTATTATTAGAGTAATACAGGATCCGTTCTTAAGTCTCACCCAACAACTTGAACATTTATGTTGAAAGGTTTCTTGACATGATATCAAAGCTTTGTGTGTCCAAGAGACTTCAAATTAAAGTTGTGCCACCCTCGTATCTGTTGGACTTGTGATTTGTTGTATTTGTCCATATATCGTGTCAGTGGCCATGTTGGAATAATTTATAATCCATTCCTGAATCTCAACCAATAGCTAAATGGTTTCTTAACAATCACTTATGTTTTATGTCTAAAGATAAATTTTTTTAATTAAAATTTTAAATTGTAGCAATTAATCCAACTTGTATTTTGTGATAATACTACATCACTAATTGGAATAAAATCAGACCTCAAACTACTGTAATCACCACCATAAACAAAAGCACATGATCGAGCAAGGCATAAATTGTCAACTAACCTTCTATAAACATATGAAGCAATCAACGGGAGACGAACAATCAGATTTAGAGAGTCTTCATATGTAGGCTCCCAGTACCTAAAAGTGTTACCACATTTCAGTGCTGTAAGAAATGATTCAAAGTTGAATTATTAGCAAAAACATCATAAAAAGGAAGACTTACTTTGATTTGTGGATCCCGTTGTCATATGCCTTTTGAAATTCACTTTCAACCTGAAGGATAAGAATGAAGAGATAAAAAGTTGTCAAGTTTGCACCAACAAACAACACTTTTAGGTACTGGAAAGTTGTCAACTGAGCCCTCTCATGCCTTTTCATATGTCTTATATCGTGAAATCATCTTGGTCACAACACTTCCACAAGACAGTACTGGAAACACCCGACTATGTTCTTTGTAAAAGCAGAGTCAGAGATCACGTCCTTTAGAAATTTACAAGGTACGAAGTTAAAAGGTCTCATCAAGTTGTCTTAACCATAATCAGTTTGTCACATCAAAAATCTGATGGGATGATGCTTCTAATCAAGGTAGGAAGTATAGGGCATTTATCAACCTGAAGGGCCATAACACCAGTCGCAAACTGAGTCATTGGATGAGCCGTGACAGGTAGAGCATCAATAGCCTTATACACATAATCTGCAACCAAAAGCAAGAACATAAATTGTGGCTAAGGCTAATTTGCTGATCATCTCAATTCAGTAACACAACTAAACTTAGCTCACATGATTAAATATATAGAGGAACTCAAAGTTGAGCTCCCGAAGTAGGCTTTGACATGTGCTAGAAACATCTGAAGAAATTGATAGCGTTATATAAACAGAGTAAAAAACCCAGATGCACAAACCTTGAACAGTTGCACGGTTGCGTAATTCCTTTGACAAGGAATCAACCTGTCCTTTGCTAGGTACCTAGTTTTCAAAGGAAACAGAATTTAGTGAATGTAGGCAAGGACACAATTCAAAAGACAACAAGAGACAATGACTTTGTCAAAATTGGTGTTAGTTATTTAAATTGTTCTCACCTTTCCAGTCAAAAGAAGCCAAAGAAGACCTTCAGGCAAAGGTTCTCCATCAGGTTTTGCTGCTGGTAATACTTGTTGGCATTCAGGAATAGAAAGTCCCCTGAAGCGAATTCCCTGGGAGAACGTAAACAACCTTTTACTTTTAAATTGAGATTCAAATGGCTACCTTATGATTATTCAAAACAAAGTTAATGATTAGCATACCTCATCCGGATCAAGAAGCGAGGTTTCCCATAGTAGTCCTGTCATTCCTCTCATCCCACCAAGTACCTTACCAATTTTATTGCAAACGAAATTCATAGAGTTATATAATATCCTAAGCTCCTGATTTGCCTTCTAAATTCTTTCAAATACCCAGGATTGAACTAAAGTAATACTTCACTAAGGTATAATGTGGGCACATGGAAAAAAAACTCATGCATACCATGTCAACAGTAATATTTCCCAATTGAACTTTTCCATATTCTGTCTTGATTTTTTTCAGGCGCTCCTGCAACAGTGTTTAAAAAACAAGAAATTAGCTATTCTTCTAGCATTTCAGAAATATAAATGAATTACGTTAATTTTGGTTTGAGGAAGGGCCTAATTTTCATGCATGATCCATCAATATTAATAGAATAGCTTATTAACGAACTAGAGGAAACTAGATCGATAACCAGAGAACAAGTTCTTGTGCTGCTCTAGCTAAAGCTGCTCCCCCAACAAAACCTTTGCATTCTTCTGAACCAGACCAAAATCTAGACCATATACATGCCTAAAAAACTTTGACCTGGCTCATACCTCGATGATAGATGGAAAAAGCGTTTAAAGCACAACTGACTTTAGATCATTTAAATTAGAATTCAAATTTGCACCAGAAGGGCAAGTGCTTCGTACCTGTTGCTCTGGGATCAATTCCTTCAACTGAGAATGAAGGTCCTACAAATGAAACAAATCAAAGGTTACAAGAACTTACATCCGATAAAACTTCGAGAAATAATCAAATGATTGCGTTCACAAAAATATAACAATAGAAAAAAATGGAAAACAAAGGACGAAAAAAGTGACAACAAGGTCAGAAGAGCTCTGCGTTTGAAGCCATCTCACAGAATTGCTGATGTTGGATTGTTGAACCTGTAATTCACAATAACGAAGATTATACAGAGTTCAACGAAAGGCTACTCCTACTCGTACATATTTATTTACTTTGATCTTGTGTGCGACAGTGCGAGTGTGTATGCATTCACTTCCGGTATTATCTGGAAGAACTTACAGTAGCACGGGAACGTAGTCTAGAAGCAAGCAGAGAAACGCTTCTAAAGAATACCATTTCTCACTTCAACTGCAAATCAAATTTGAAACAGAAATTTCACAAAGCTCGTCTGGATCTCAAATCTGCACTATTTCCAAGTTATTCACTAAACTAAAATCTGACTACCAAAATATAAACATACGATCGAACAAATCTACGAGTGAAATGAAAAACAAAGTGAAAAGAACTCACCTCAAATGAGAAGTTTGAAGGAGTGACAATTGCAGCAGAGATACGGAGAGCTTGAGATCAGAGGAGAATGCGACTTTAAAGCTTGGAAGGACACAGGCTGCAATTTAACGAATTTGTATAATAGCGATTACCGTGTCAGACTTCGATTCTTGAATTTACACACGTACGTACTAACAACGCTAATTTTTTTTAAGACAAAAAAATATTTTCATGTGAAAATTTACAATAAAATACATTTGAAACGTTTAAATTAAATTTTAATATTTTTAAAATTGTAAATAAATTCAAATTTTTGACAAATAAAATATTATTTTTATATTTTTAAATAAAAAGTGAATCCTCCTTTTACATTATTTAAATTTATAAATTAATAAACTCGATATTATGTGATAATTATATATTTTACACAATTAAGTCTCACTTACAATATTACATTTTGCAGTGAAACCTATTTTTAATTTCAAAAATAAAAATAATATCACATTAATTTTTATGTAACATTTAATTAATGAAAAAAATAATTCTGTTAAATTTTTTTATCCATTTAAAATATGTTGTTTAAGTTTAATTTAAACATGTTAAAACATTATCCCTTTTAAGAAATAGTCAAGTTGGTAGAGTGAGGAGCTTATGTTCGAAAATTTTTACCTACGCTCTCTTGATCGAGTCTGTCGTATAGGGCTTGTCTAGTACAGAACATCCGATTGACTTGATTTGCAAATTATTGCGTCAATACGTATCAAAAAAATAGTAACTGCGATCCCTCCATTTCTAGAAAAAAAATCTTAAAACATTATCATCTTTATTATAGTATATATATTAAGATTCAAATCACATTTTTAGTCTATTTTTAATTAGGTTCATCCGAGTTAAGCCAAAGTCACGTGTTATTATAAAAAGATATAAGGAATAAAAATATTTATAGATTAAATTTGAATTGATTAAAAATTAACACGATTTGAATTATTAAAATTAAAAATCAAATTAAATCTTTCACTTTTTCTTGATTTAAAATTTTTTATTTATTTCCACTATAAAACTATGAAAAAGATAGTTGATATTTTATTCTTTATAAGTTTAATTTTTAAAATGATAAATAGATGAAAATATAAATTTAAAATTTTAAAATAAAAATAATTAATTGTATAAAATAGTTGAATTTATAATTTAAAATTTTAAAGAGAATAATTGATTAATTCTTGAGAATCCACTAAAATTTTTTACAAGCTAGATTAAATTTGTCCGTTGTATTTGTAAAAACTAAAGTCAACCTGACAAATTCACGAGGCTCTAAATTTTGAACGGAACGGCTTTTCGTTTATAACGACCTGCGTACCAAATTATTCATAAAAGTCGGACGCCGACATTTCGTGGGAGAAGGAAAATAAAAAGAGAAGTCAGGAGGCAACAAAGACGACGAAACTTGAAAGAGCAAATAGAATGAGGAAAATATATGGGAAGTTTAGAACCAAAATGAGAAATAAATAAAATAGATCTGATAATGATGTTTAACAACAAATCCTAAAGCTTTAAAATTATTATAGGGTTATATAGCTGCTTAGAGTAAAGTTATAATTAATTATTAATTTCGGTAATATAGTTTCCGTTTGTTTTTTTTTTTCTCGTAAAGGACTTATATTTAAAGATAATAATGAATCGGGCCAACTAAATAAGACCTAAGCTTGAGGTTGAGCTTGAATTTAGGCCTAGTCAATCCAAGACTAATTGGGATGGACCGAGCTGATCCTAAGCTTAATCATAATAACGAAAATATTAAATTTCTTAAAATTTTGAAACATTGTTCTTTTAGAGATAATCTCGTTTGAAGGTAGAAAATAATTTTAATTTCAAAGAATTCAATTTTACTTTGACCTATTACAATTTCTAATAAATTACAAATTAAATTTATTAAAATTAGCAATGATAACGAGTCAGACAAGGTAGAGATAAGGGTTGAAGCTCGGCCTGATTTTTTTTAATTTGTAAACAAAACAACATTATTTTGTTTTTATCAAGTTTAACTTGTTAACTTCAGACCCGTTAAGACCTTTTGTCATCTCTAATTAGAATTGTACTTTCCATTTTAATTCCAATTTAGTCGGGCAAACTCACTCTTAACTCAATTTTTCTATAAAATCAAAAAGAAAACTCATTTAAGGCTATAATACTTAAATTCAATTTCAACTTAATTATTTACTTCTTTTATTAATAACATTCAAAATTAAAATCGCAATACAAATATTAAATTTCTAATAAACAAATAAAAAATGTAAAGTTGTGATTTACTGGTAAAAGAAAACAAAATGATTAAGATTGATAATAGATAGATTAGAAGTGAATTTAAAATTTTTTATTCACTTAAATTTTGAATTTGATAGAATTGAATATAAAATTTGAAATTTCTATTTATTTAACTCTAAATTTGGTTAAATATTAGTTAAATTAAATTAATTGATTAATTTTTATATTTATGTATCTATTTATTTATTTTATTGGATTTGCTATTTCACACACAGTAACCTTTATGGCAGAGAAAACCATCCCAAAAGAGATGCCTTCCAAAGAACAAGAACCATTTGCTATCAAGCAGTTCTTTTGAGTCCACAGGAGCTATGGTCGGGTTCAAAGCCTCCAACTGATTAACAAGCTCTGAAACCTCGGCCCGCACCTCGGTGCTGGCCCGATACCCGAAATCGGTCCCATAAACCGTATCCACCAAACACCTCTTCAAGTCTTTAACTTTTATCGTCCTTTGCTTGTATGCCGGTACTGCCTTTGCCGAAATCCTGCTCCCACTCGTCCTCGTCCTCGGGAGGATCCGCATCCGGAACAGAAAATCAAAAGCCCGAACTGCCCCTTTTGCCAACACGATAAAAAAAATTAAGGAGCAGAGCAGCGAAATTTAGAAGTAAAATAAACTATATCTAGTTGGAGAAAATAGAAAATCAGTAACAAAAACGGTTTGGAGCGGACGGGAGTTAGGGCTGAGACTCGGTAAGCCTAATGAGTTCAGAAAACGGTCCCCCGCGGCGGCTGTCCTGCTCCACTTGTTTTGATGCTCTCTGGTTCTGCTACTGTAAGTTTTGAATCTCTCTATCTCTAAAACAAATTGCTTTCTTCCCAATTCTTCTCTCGGAGAAATAACTGTTAAACTTTATTCATTGACATTGCATAATAATAGCTCTTCTAGATAAAAGTAAAATAAATAGGTTACTGATTGGGAAATTGGCGGTTTTTGCAGCTCCGGTGCACCAGATGCAGCAGTATTATAGGGTCGGATATATTGATAATTGTTCAGAGAAATGGAGAGCTCTTGTTGATTGTTTGACTCTCAAGACAAAAAAGTCTTCCCAAGTTCAGGTTCATTAAAAAAATCTCTACTTTTCAATAATGTTTTATAGTTTTCAAATAGGTTGAAATTGGGTTTTCCCTATTTTCAAATAGGTTAGAAATGAGAGGTCTAGAGAGAGTGAGAGGCCAGTTTTTTTTCTTTTGGAGTTTGTGAATTAAATACTGCAATTTTGATATGTTAAAAATACATGAACATGTGTAAGTTGAACTATGCTTGACAAATTGAAGCTTACAAAAGATCTTAGTTGACTGGGGAAAAGCTGTGATTGGTCCTGTCAAAGTTACAAGTAAATGAAAGTCACCTCTACAATTAAAGTCTAATTTCTGAAGAAAACACATAATTGATCATTCTTAAGTTATATGTTGATGGGAACCATGGCTTCTCCGATGGACTTAGTAAATGTGATAGGATTATTTTGTACTGAATTGGAGTATAGTTTCTAATCATTCTTCTAATTCCTATAATTATGAGAAACCCATTAGTTCTGCTGATTTTTTAATATACAGCTGTGGCTATGGAAATGTTTCTTTGGAGGATCTAATTCTAGGGATTGGTTTTCATATTTTCAAATAGGTCGGCAAAGCAAGGTGTAGAGAAAGTGAGAAGGCAGTTTGTTTTCTTCTGGAGTTTGTGAATTACTACTGCAATTTTGATATGTGAAAAATACATGAACATGTGTAAAACTGTTCTTGAGATACTAGAGCTTAAGGAAGATCTTAGTTTGAGTTGGGAAAAGTTGTGATTGATCCTGTCAAATTTACAAGTAAATGGAACTCGTCTCTACAAGTAAACTCTAATTTCTGAAGAAAACACATAATTCATCATTCTTCAGTTATATGTTGATGGGAACCAATATTCTCTGATGGACCTATTCTGGTTTATTTTGTACTATAGTCTGGTTTCTAATCATTCTTCTAATTGTATAATTATGAGAAACCCTTAGCTCTATTTTACTATGAACAAAATATTGGAACATTAAGTATATCAAAGATTGATCATTTTTGCTTCAAGCAGGTGTACGGCTTTCTTCATTTTGTACTGTATCCTGACTTACAGAAGTGGAATCTGAGTGCAGGAAATTCTGGATTCACGGGAGAAAGCCAAGCCCCACATCTGGACTCTTCGGACAACTGAAGAAGCATCAGCTCATTGGAAAGAACTATTTGGACATTTAGAGGGAGGTGAATAGCAATCTTTTGTGGCTCTCTTCTAGTTGCTGATGACTGTTTTTGCTTCTTGACCATGACTTCGAAGGTATTGACGTTCAGTTTTAGTGGTTAAAAGTCGCAGGACTCAAAGGCCATTGATTAGTTATATAAACTCCATTGAAATTGAGTTTCTGCGGATGTTGTGTTTTAGTTTCTGAAATTTTACTCTAAATTTTCATAGATTCTTGTACGCAGTAATACATAATCAGTCCAAAATTCACCCTAAGGGACAATTTGAGTTGAAATTTTAATTTTTCCGTTGAAATTTTTATGTCAATGTATCCTGATCTTTTTGAAATGGTGGATTCTATACACTATCCTGTTCAATTTAGAACAAGATCACTTTAATGCCTCTTTTGTCAGGTGGAGTTGAAGATGATGAAAAGATGTAAGGCTCTTTGTACTGTATCTACTTCGATTTTTTGTTTTTATTTTGGTTTTGCATTCAGTAAAAAGAGCTAAATTTTTTATTTGTGTTGTTAGTTTTATTTTTTTTTCAGTTTTCATAATTTACAAAAACTGTAAAAACGATTTTTTTAATCTTCATTATTAACCACTAATTAAATATATTATTTAATATTAATAATTAATTACTAATTAAAATATTATTATTTAATTTGTACTTATTTTCCTCACGGATAGCAAAAGTGACATTGCTTTTTCGCCCCTAACCATTTTAGTTTAAATTTAATGATTATTGATAAATAATATTTTAAAATACATAATATTTAAGTATTAATTTACAAAAAATTAATTATTATATTCTTTATTTGAATAAATATATAAAAAATTTATCAATATTTATTAATAACTATTTTATAAGAAATTAAAATAAAATTGTTTACATAATTAATTTATAAAATAATTTATCTTTAATTTTTATTTAATACTTAATTATTATTACCAATAAAATATATATTTATATTAATATTAACAATCAAATAAAATTTTATTTAAAAGAAATAAAAATAAAAAACAGAAACCAAACCACAAGGTTTTTATGTTTAGAATTTAAGTTGGAATTGGTGATTTAATTTAATCAGGTGAAAAATCTAACTCAAAAAAGAGTGAATGACTCAATTTTATTTTTTAAATGTGCAAATTGTGTTTTTTAAATAATATATCATACACAAATTTCGAGTTAATTTCATTAAATGGTTGGGCAAAGAAACAAAGACAATTATTTTAAATTTTAAATTTTGAATTTTTTATTTGACATTACCTTCTAAAACTCCTTTTATTATTTTAAATTTTTTACGTCAATTTGTGGTGTTTGGTGAATTTTATTTTCTAAATTTAAAATTTAAAATTTTTTGCATTATAATTGATTTTTATAAAATAAAATAAACTAATTAATTTTTTTAATTTAAATTTAAATTAAATATTCTCTTTTTTAGTCTTATTTCAAAATTTCAAATTTATTTTATTAAAATCTAATACCAAATCTTTTAAACTTCAAATCTCTTATCTTATCGGTTTAACTTTTGTAACGAAAGTAAGTAAAATTTAAAATTAAAAAAAACTAGAATCAATTACAAAAATATCATCCCTTGCTTTCTACTATTTTAGGCCAAAATTGGATTATCCATATTGGCTATCTTAGATAGAATTTCCTTCTTATATATTACCTTATCTTAAATCTTCCAATGTAATTTTAAAAGGATTATAACAATTTCAATTATGCGATTTTCTTTTTCAAATTAATATAATTTAATTTTTCATAATTAATAAATTTTTCATAATATATTATTCTTCGGAATATTCAAATAAGATAAATATATATCTTTTTGAATATGATATTAAGAGATTACTATTTGCCTGTATCAAGATCATTTATGTCAATAAAGAATTTAAAACTGCCAAATAAACTACAAAATCCATTATTTGAATAACTACATTTTTGCTTCTTTTTCCACAATTTTTAATAAATTGTTTGATATATAAATGGTTCTTAAGAAAATTATCAACTAATTAATTACTAAAAATAGGTGTTTAATACATCTAATATTATGCAGCCTTACTCTTAACTAGTAAATATATTATTTCAAAAAAATAAAAAAGATCCTTACTAAGCAAACTTTAATTTTTATTTTTAAACATATATGGCAATTAAATCTTATAAATAACACAAATAATTATAGAGATATCAGTTTTGATTATACTTTTAATATTACAAAAGTAAATGAGAAAGGTATTTAATTCGTAATATTATTAATAATTAAATACAGGAGGATATATTGTAACTGTAAAGGAAAATAGAAAAGAACAAATTAAGCACTAATAAATTTGCCTTTGTAAATTGACTATAAAGTATAGACCCATGTGGTCAAATCTCTAACGTATGAAGGGCTTTTCTGGAAAACAAAATCAATCAACAAATCGGACTCTTCCTCGCGCTCAGTATCTTGCATAAACTTAACCCAACACCAAATACACCTCCCAATCCTCAGGAGAAACCTTAAATCAAATACTATAAGATTTACGTTCTTCAGGGCACTGCTAGTTCAGAGCTCAAAAACCCTCCAAGCTCTTCTCTTCTCGTGCCGCCGTTGCTTCTTTTCTTGTTAGCTTTGGTTTGTAGGGACAGAACCGTGTTTGAGGGAGATATAAGATGGAGGAGGAAAAGGGCGGCTCAGTCTCAGCCACTCCGTCTCAGGTGTTGCATGAAGGAACAGTTGAAGGTGGAAAGACGAGCCTTTCCGTGGCTGAAGTTGGAGGAGGTGGTGGAGGGGAATCAGGAATAGGATCATTATCATCATCAGTTGGCGGTATTAATAATAAGAAAAAGAGAGGGAGGCCAAGGAAGTACCACGAGAACACCCAAGATGATGACATCAAAAGAGTGTCTATGGTGTCACCTACTCCTGCTGGGGTGAAACGTGGCAGAGGAAGGCCTCGTGGTTCGGGTACACTGCAGCTTTTGGCTTCTCTCGGTGAGTTTTACACACAGACAAACAAATTAGAAAGGAAAGACCGTCAATGAAACTACTTCTTTTTCTTATTTGAGGAGAATTAAATCAACTTATTAATAGCTAGTAGATCTAAATCTCTTCATGTAATTGAAGTATCAGCTCCTTACAGTTTTGAAACATTTCTTTTCTTGAAGGCGGGGTTGCAGTGGATACAGCAGGAGGAAACTTCACTCCTCATGTCTTAACTGTACATACAGGGGAGGTACGTATGATATTTACGTAGTATCATTTTCTTTTTGCTTTCTTCTTGTAATCTTCCTTTTGCTTTATAGATTTGGTTGTGTTGCAGGACGTTTACCAAACGTTATGGTCATTCTCTCAATGTGGTCCTCGAGCAGTTCTTGTCCTTTCTGCTACTGGTTCAATCTCAACTGTTATTTTACAGCAATCTGGTGCTTCAGGTGGATTTTTAAGACACGAGGTGTGACACATTCTGGTTTGAATTCTTTATCTTCTTTGTTTTCCAAAATATTCTGGCCTTATTTTTTCCTATCTAATCCTATGATCTGATCTTCTAATTGATATAATTGCGGATTCTTGTAACTCTTGAATCTCTCTTTTTTGTATTGATGAAAGTTTCAAGTTTCAGCCAGTTGTTCTCTAGGGTTTAGACCTTATACAATCACCAGTAAATATTATCAGCAGTTCGGTCATTATCAGAATAGCAATTAACAGGAAAAAAAAACCTGACGGAGGCACAATAGAATGCTTGTTAAAATGGAAAGAACAGGATTTCTGGAAAGAAATGGTGGCCAAAAATGAAAGAGAAGTTCAAATGAAATTCTCTGGTTTGTGCTATCCGTCGTTTTTCTTCTGTGCGAAACTATTGAATTAGCCTTAGGGGTGATGATGATTTTTTACTCTTCTTGTTCTTCTTCTAGCAGGGGCGTTTTGAGATTATATCTCTGTCTGGATCTTTTACTTTTAAGGATTTGAATGGATCACCAAATCGCAAAAGTGGCATGTTAAGCGTTTCACTGGCTAACTCCGACGGTCGGATTTTTGGAGGCGTTGTTGCCGCCTGTTTAGTAGCTGCCGGCCCTATTCAGGTAAGTACTGCCATTTTTTTGTTGTTAAGAGTAACAATCAAGTAGCTTCAGACTTCCATGGGATCCACTGAATTTAACTCTTGCCATTTGACTCAGCTCGTTGTCGCTAGTTTTAAGCAGAACATCAGTAAGGAACTGAAATTGAAGCAGTCAGCTCAGGCTTCTACAGGTAAACTCGTACAAGCCACAGCAAAATTTCCCACACGAATCGTCGGAGTATCGAACATGGAGGAGAACTGCACCACACCGACGTCTGTACTTTCAGAACCAATGACAGGTGAAGCTGGTAATGCAGTTGCTATGAACCAAAACGCTAGTCCGGATTCTCAGAATGGGATCAGTAGCCTAAATGTGTTGCAGTCCTCGCAGCCCGTTTTGTGCCAAAGAATGTCTCCAGATTCCATGGTCTAGATGCGCCTGACATAAACTAGGATCAATCACTTACACAACTTCTTTAGTTCACAATAATCAGCTTTTTCCAAAATGTCCTACTTCTCGTGATTTCTATGTAATTGAGGTTTTTGTATGAGGTTTCATGTTTCTGTTAGAGCTTGATAATAGGAAATACAAGAACTCTATAACGTTGTGAAGGAGTTGCAAATTTCTGACTTTCATTTCTCAAGAGTTATATTCATCTTTTTTTTTTCCTGATAATTATAACAGTGGGATCCTCTACTCAATTTTATGGTTAAGAACAGGCTCAATCGATCAAGAGATGCAACTTCTGCAGCAATAGTGGGTGCACTAGTAATCGGACACTGGTGCAAGAGTTGATATGAAATGTGTCCCGAGGGGCTTTGTCTTTTTCATTATATATCTCAGGAATAGATGTTGGTTAACAAGTTGATACAGTCTCTTCACAGATCCCAAAACGCAAAATTGTACAAATCTTACACAGCTCAAATTATTACATGATTGGAAACTATAAAATTACCTCTGATTGGTTATGCTTATAATAATAAAGTTTTTGATAGTAAAGTTTTTTTTTGTTTGTAAATTTTCTCTGAGATGAACTTTTCTGTTAAATTAGTTGATTGTTTGACTGTGATTTAAAAAAGAACTTTTTTGAAAGAGCTTCATACTGTAGGCTGTTTAATAATATAAAAATAAAAATTATTTTTAATTTTAACTATATTTTATTTTGTAATAAAAATTATTTATGCATATAAGTATTATTTAAAGTATATTAAATAACATGCAAAGCACAATACATTAATTATTATATAATTTTAAACCAAACATAAATGAAAATATATATAACCAAATCTTTTATGAGGATTATATCATAAGAAAACCTAATATAAAAAATAAATATTAAAACATATAAAAGATCAAATAATATGATATAAATCCCAAAATAAATATTCAAGTCGAGTAAATAGTTAAATACGTAATAAAACAATTACGCAAGAGGTTAAAGAAGATACATTTACAAGATAAACGTGAAGATGAATTTGTGAGTATTGTAGAAATTATGTGTAAAACATAAAGATAAAAGAGACTAAACAATAGGCTCATTAATTTATCTAAAAAATCTACTCGAAAAAAATCATTTGAGATGATTTTTTGAGAAACTCTAAATTTGAGCTTCTTAAAAAGTTGTATTTTAGCTGCCAAAAAAACTATATCTATTAAAGAAGTGTTTTTTATTTTACAGCCAATCACCTTTTTTAAAAGGTTTTTACGGTGAAAAAAAGTATTTATTGACCTCTTAAAAATTCATCCAAATAGACAATTAGACAAAAAAATATGAATTTGATAATTAAACCGCAATTTAGCTCTATTCTCGGTATCAGTTTTAACATAATTGGAGTCAATTTAAAGCTTAAAGATAGATTTAAGTGGATTCTAATTCAAATATTTAAATTCGAATAAATTCAATTTAAAATTTATAAAATTTTAAGATAAGATTCGAAATCTAAAGGAATCAATTTAAAAGCCACTTTCTTGTATAAAGATGAGTGAAAGTGGTTATTTAATTTATAAATTTTTAATTTTATAATTGAAATGATAAATACTGTTACATTCCTTTTTTATCCTCACCCAACCCCAACATCAAAGAATCTTTAATTACTTAATATTTGTAACGTTGATTATTTTCAATTAGCAACTGACATAATTACTCGTTTTAATTTATGATTTAATAATAAATACATGTATAAGTAGAGCGTAAATAGCTAATTCTACATTGTTAATAGATTTTAAAAAAAGTGATGGAGAAGTGCAATTTGTACCACAAAATTACATGATAATTTTTTATTTTTATTATGATTTAAATTAATTTAAATTATTTTTATGTATATTGTCAAATCATTTATTAGTGTATAAATGTGATTTAGTCAATAAAAATTTAAGATAATTCATTTTTTAATTTTATAATACTGGTGAAAATGATTTTAAATGATAATTAAACATATTAAATTTATTTTGTTGTCTCGTTAACGCTTCTTCTCTTTTGTTAATATCGTTAGGCTTGACAAAGAAGTCCTACCAAGGGGCTTGGTCCAGTTTGATCATCCTTTAGTTGGACTCAGTCCTCTTTTTATTTTCAAGTTTTAGGCTGGGGTTAGGTTAAGACTATTCGGCCTGGGGTGACCTAACTGAAAACTTAGACCCTGTTTAGTTAGATGTTAATTAATGGAATGAAATATAATGAATGGAAGGGAATGAAATGGTTTATAATGGAATGCAATGTAATATAGTAAAAAGTTGTTTAGGAAGGATGGAAGGGTTCATAATGTAATGTAGTGAAATATTGTTTAGAAGATGGATGTAATGGAATGTAATTTATATTAAATGACTTTTATACCCCTTATATTAAAATAGTTGTTGCAAGAGGTTTATTATTTTATTATTAATTATATAAAAATATTAGTATTAATTATTTAATATATTTTATTTTATTTTATGTGATTTATATTAAAAATAATTTATTTATATAAAAATATATACAAACAATTAAAGAATACTTTTTTTACATATTTTCTATTTTCATTAATAAATTTTTTTATTAAATTTATAATTAATTGTATACAGTTTATTATTAATTATATAAAATATTATTATTAATTATTTAATATATTTTATTTTATTCTATTCTATTCTATGCGAATTATCACATACTGACTGTCCATAGCAACCGTAATAAGAGTAATAACACGATAGTGGTGGCCTAACGTGGCCCTGATAACATGGGCCCCCCAATAACCCTTAGAACATTCCTTACAACAATCCCTTTGTGGGGTCTGAACCTGTTTAGCGGCTTGTTGATCCTTTGGCTGTTGCTAGGTACAAAGTCAGAAATTTAAGATAAGAGTGTTCAAATATTTAATTTTTTTAAATTTTGGGAGGCTCAATATACCACTGACCCTTAAATAACTCCACTCTTATATATATTTTTTTAATTAAAAATAAAAAAATAATTATTTTTTTTAAATTTTAGAGAACTCAATATACGACTGGCCGTGTGCCTCCGTCAATGGTTGTTGCGGTTTTGGATTCGACTCAATCGGTTTTAGAAGCGGATTAGGCTTTTTCGTTGGCTTCGGATTCTCAATTCCTAAAATTATATCACCACCTTTGCAGCGTATCTTTTTCTTAATCTTCTCCGGACTACAGCACACCACGGTAATATTCACCGCGTTGTTCTTTTCATCGTACTCCTGGTTTTCAATTTCTGTGGTTTACAAATCCAAATTCCCAGACGATCAAAACGTAGTTGCTGTGTCCATTTTTGCGTTCATACTGAATTTAGACACAATTGGAGATTAAAAAAGAAAAAGAGACTCGCGAGGAATTTTGCACAACACTTCCTTGATCTTCTCCTTGCATTTCTCGCATTTCAAATCAACCTTAACCACCATTTTTGTTACCTGTAAAGCAGTACAACACTTGCATGTAAACAAGTCTTACAAAATCCAGCGTCATATCTCAGTTCAGGAAACAAAGTAGTACTGCAATTTTCAGACAAGAAACAGAGTTGGAAGATTGTGAAACATGGCACGGACATGGATGAATAAGAGTGTACATGTAAAAGCAAAAAAAAGGTCAATAAGGCTGGGTTCAAATACTCTAGGTTCGTTACTATGTTATAATCCTATTTTCGCTCCAAAATTACATAACATATACATGTAAATAAGCATAAAATAATGTCATTTTGAAATCAAAATAAGGTTAAAATAAAGCAACGGACACAGAACATTTGATGCCATAACACTAGGCCACAAGTACAAGTTAGCAGCCTTCTAAAAGAACATAAGAAGCACGTAATTCGAAGGAAAAAAACAAAATGGGTGCTTAGCAGATAAACGAAACAGAGAAACATCATAAAAGCTCCTCATCAGTCATCACATACCCAGATACCCTCACATCCGGCATGGCTGTTATTTCAGGGAAACGTTGCCTACTCGGGAAAATAGTGAAGTCAAGTCAACGAACGTCGCTCTTCACGAGGATATGGCCTTTCCTATTTATTTTTATGAAGTGATTATTTCGGTGACTTAAATACGTAATTAAAGGAGCAACACTCCAACACTCAACTCTCGCCTTTAATAATGAGTCATGTCAGCCCACGTGCGAATTGCACACGTGTCCCAAGACATAGCCATGTGGGTTAGGTATGCTAGTACAAAAGAAATTTGGATTGATGTTTGTGAAAATTCAAAAGTACGGCATAAGAATTATTGCTTGTAAATGAGATTTATTTTAGTGAACACTTTTAAAAAGTTATGGTTGCAAATTTTATCTTTGTAAAAAATATTCATATAAAAGAATTAAATATAAGAAATTAATTATTTTATTTAGATTAAATAGAAAAGCTAAGTTGAGTATTAATTCTCATGTTAATAGTATTTAATTAGACATTACGGGATATATATGTCATATTAAATAATTTTTTTGAAATAAATAATAATCAATAAATTACATACTTCAAATAACTAAATTGTTAAATTAACAATTCAAAATTAAATCAATAATTTTAATGTAAATAATCATTTGACTATTTTAAAATTAGTATAAGTGTTTTCAAAGAATAGCTAGTGCCTGTTTGGTTGAACTTTTGAAGGGTGAATAAATATTTTTTTCCACTGTAAAAGTATTTTTAAGAAAAATAAGTATTTGACAATAAAATAAAAAAGTATTTTTTTAGTACATATAAATTTGTTGGCAGCTAAAGTACAGTTTTTAAGAAGCTCAAATTTGTAACTTCTAAAAAAAGCACCATTTCAGATAAATTTTTTTATCAATTAATTAGCTTATTTTTTAAGTTTCTTTTATTTTTATGTTTTACACATAATTTTCACAATATCCATAATTAAGTTTTGTTAATGTCCTTGAACAATGCACCGGTAGAGAAGAATTCATTTACAACTTGCTTAACCATCCTTCCAATCTCTCCCTGAGCTTTTTGAAAGAAAAACCCAATTAGGCTATCAGGACCTGGAGCTTTGTTATGATTCATTTAGAAAATCACATCTTCAATCTCAGGATCTTGTAAATGTCTGCCCAGATTAAAAGCCTCTTCTCGCATTTCTGGCATTTCAGGTCAAGGTTAACCACCATTTTTGTTATATGTAAAACAGTACGACACTTGTATATGCACAACTCTTACAAAATCCAACTTCATTTATCAGTTCAGGAAACAAAGTACTGCATTTAGCAAACAAAAAATGGAGTTGGAAGGTTCTAAAACAATGGTACGAACATGGAAGAATAAGCATCAGGGAGAGTTTACATGTAAAACTGAAAAAAAAAACCCTATAACATTAGGCCACAAGTACAAGTTAACAATCTTCCAAAAAGCATAACAACCACATAATTCGAAGGACAAGAAAAAATGGGCGTTTGGCAGATAAACGAAACAGAGAAACATCATAAAAGCTCCTCATCACATACCCTCACATCCGCTATGGCTGTTCTTACAATGAAGAGAATGAAATAACTAGCTGAAAAATACCGAGTGAAATGAATTGTATTGGTTTTTTTGATTGAATTGTTTTTTACCATGTACATGTACTTATACACAAATGTAGATAAAGTGAATCAATTTATAATTGACTCAGTCTAAATAAAAATGATCAAATATTATCTAAACTAAAATGATATGATAAGTATAACAAGATGTAATTACAATTGAAAAATGGAGATAAAAGGATAAGTGTTTCTAAAATAATTTCAAATAAGAAGATGATTTGTTATTGTTAGATTATTTTATGTCCCATGTAATTTATCGTATTGAGTCCTACGAAACGCACCCAAGATAATAGTTATTGGGTATTACCGACTAGGTCTCAAATGGGTCACAGATCCTTTTCCTCTCTCTTCTAATTCCAAAGGACATGTCCTTTGGTAAGGGTATATAAGTTGTAAAAAAC
>JANIJF010000210.1:5478104-5490699 GCA_024520955.1 Erythroxylum bequaertii | reverse complement strand
TGTAAAATAAAAAAAGTACTTCTTTAATAAATATAATTTTTTTATAATCAAAATACAGCTTTTTAAAAAGCTCAATTTTGAAGTTTTTAATAGTTCTAATTATTGAAGAACTTGTGTTAATATATTCACGCGTGCACACTCCCAGAAATTAATTAGGGTTGTCGTTTCCTCGGTAGACGCTTGAATTCTAATCAGCCGGTGAAGGCAACATGAAACTTAAAAACAGGCTGGGACTGGTGCAGGTGGGTCTAGTACACGATAATACATGGCATTTGGCAAGTGAAAGTCCAAGTTGGAGTCTTGCCTGGTCCCCGTTTTATCATCTCTGGAGTCCAAGTTCGAGTCTTGCCTGGTCCCCATTGTATCATCTCCGGCTGCAGAGAGTTCTATCCGCTGGAAGACTAGGACTAGGAGTATTCAAGAAGTCTTTGTGCAATTCACTCTATGATTCTGGATTTTGGTGTTCAGGCTAACTTAATCCATTGAATGCCAAATCTGAACACGTTTCTCTTTCTGGGGCATGCAAGTTTAGACTTTATTAATAGCTATAACGAGTGTTGTTAGAAAGGCCTAATTCATTCCCAAAAGCTAGTTCAAGAGGAGGAGGTTTGCACACTATTATAAATTTTTTATTGTTTTCATAGTTGTCCGATGTGGAATTCCTGACACACCTCCTACAATCCAGAGCAGAACTAAACATCTTATGTGTATATTGAGCAAAGGGATATAATCGGGCACCACCTTAAACCATCGAAACAAGCAGGCTCTGATACTATGTTAGAAAGGCCTAACTCATCCCCAAAAGCTAGCTCAAGAGGGAAAGATTTGCACACTATTATAAATTCTTGAATGCTTTCGTAATTATCCAACGTGAAATTCCTAACAAGTATTAAGAGGCAATAACTGGGTTATGATGTTTTTCTGATGATCACTTAATTTATATATAATTTAGTTCCGTTTAGAAGGGGATTGATGGTGCTTGGCTTGTGACAATAAAGAAACCTCTCTCACGTGCTTAAGTTTAGCTTCATACGTAACTTGTACAAGATAGGATGTGAATACCAGGAGAAAGAGACAAGGAAATGCAATAAAGTGTCAAATAGTTTGTCGCCAATAATGGAATTTCTGTTGGAAGCACAGAAAACATCAAGTAAAACGAATACAAGTTGGTGGGTATTGTCATTTTCAAAAGAACATTAACATTAACGTTTGAGTGTAACATGCAATTTGGAACTATCATTGGAAGCATCGAACCATGGAAAGTTCAGATGGCCCAAAGAAATTTCTCTAGCCGCTCATCTTATCCAATGTATTATACTGTCCGTAGAATACTATCCAACAGAAACGATGACAGTGAGACAGGTCAAAATGCGAGAGATGGGGTCATGGCGATGCAGCTTTAAACACTTTCATAACGACAGCATACCAAAGAGCCATAAACTAAGGTTAAAACAAGTCATATACAACCAATGAACGCACATCACATGCCCGTAAAGCCAATAGTACAGTATTCTGACTTGAACCTGAGGGGTGCATATGCTAAAAAAGGTTTTGTTTGCGTTCCAATATTGTGGGGTTTCATTTGAACAACTTGGCCAAATTGGTAGGACAGTCTCCATCCCAAGCGTTGAAGAATGAAGACTGCAATTGTGACCGCTCTGAACATTTCAACCTCGACAACCTAACTCAACGAGGCATGAGGAATCAAACCCCATTTCGAATGGGCAAATGGGATCTCTCGCCCTTATCCACTTAGCTAGATAACATTGAGATGATAGCCTTGAAGGCTTACTGTTAAATCTACAAGTCTAAATAGCAGAATTATGTAAGTGTTAACACGTTTTGGACAATGTTTAATACTCAAGTTGATATGAAGATAATATATTGACGAAAGAAAGACTTAGGAGTAGATAAGATAAATGATTAATGTTGACAAACGCTTGAGAGTGAGTTGACATGAAGGTAACATATTGACGAAAGAACAAAGTAAAGAGTTACGAATAGATAAGACAAATGGTTAATATAGATGAATACTTAAGAGCAGGTGGGTACAAACATACATTCATGATATAGTCAAAAATCTCCAATGATGGACTAGATTCACCGCAAGATTAAATTAGTTGTTGTAACTAACTTACAACAACAATAACAACACTTAGTAAGAATGCCACTAAAACACAAGTCTAGGAGAGTACAATAATACGTAACCTTATCCTTACTTAATAGAGAGACTGTTTTTGATACAATTCCCTACTTACTTTATGTGTTTAATAAAAAACCTAAGCTTTGAAAAAAGTTAAAGAAAATTTTGAGAGAAAATTCTTATTAAAAACTTTAAATAAAGAGTTCTTAGGCAATTATATAGTGTGTTTTGGGTTTATTTCATTTGTTTAAATTGTACTAAACATTTGTATGTTGAATAAATATAAATAACGTCTTGATCTTAACTGAAGCTTGGAAAGCTTCGGCAATCGTGTCCAAAAATATTACCCATGACACCTATCATAATAGCATTGACATCTAAATACTAAAACCCGACAACCTAACTAGCTAGCCTGGTAGATTCAACATGGTATATTTGTTGAGCCTAAAACACAGCCCTTTATGCAAAAAGTAGTTTCAGAACTGGATGTCAACTGTGTTCTTTGGAAGAAACAACCATCTCTATTCCCTGTTCTTTTCAGGTGAAAAAGGAAGAAATGTGGTAAACAAAACAGCCAATGCGCAGGGAGGCAAACCTGATACAGTAGTTGTCATTTGTAGCAAAAACAAGCTTTGGCCTTTGCAGAACTGGCATGAATCCCACAATATCTTACAGTGAAACAGGCTCACTCGAAACAGAACAAGAATATGACTCAAAAATAGACAACTGTGAGTGCAATGACAATACATTGTCTGAATCTCTCTCTGGTGCTGCATGCAGCCAAGTCTGGCTTGGGGTTCTAGGCCTTATTAGTCTTTGATTGGGTTTCACAGAAGCCAATGGACATAGAGTACGAGATAAGGAATGCAATTGAGACGTTTTTCTAGAGGAATGGCTTCTGGCCCCAAGCCTTTCATTTTCGCCAAAGGAAGCTCTCAAACGTCCTTTTTGACCATGATTCGGCCGAAAATTGACTGATTTAGTCCTAGAGACGCCACAAGCGCCCTCCAAATCCAAAGAATGAGTCGGTTTCTTTGGCAATTGGTTCTCCTTCCATGCCAAAATTGATTGTTGAAGCCTTGATGGTATCTAAAAGTTGGTGCAGAGAAAGTACATGTAGTTAGTATCCAATAAGCAATGCAAAAGTATGAGAATAGTAATTATATAACAATTTAATCAAGTCTCAGCTAGTGAAAGTAGATCAATTCAATTAGAACCAAACAATAAACTAAACAAACTGAAACGTCAGTCATTGTAGAATTCGTCAACTAGTTGAACATCCAATGCTCACAAAAATAGGAATTTGAGATCAATGCTGATGCTGAATTATATAGTAAAAAGGAAAAAAAAAACCATCTGCAAATCAGAGGCTTGTACAAAGCTTAAGAAAACTGCGAATGGAGAAATATGTCAGTTGCAAAGATAATATACGGTAGTGTAATATTACATTGAATTTTAATCATGCAAGGGCAATACATGAAAAAGAAACACAGAAATGTGAAACTTACGGCTGAGAGAAGTCTACATGAAGCAAATGATAATGAAGTTGCAGCAAATGAAGAATCCTGAGGTTTGTTTCCCTTCTGTTCCTCCTTTGTTGCGCCCTTATCTTGGTTAACAGACCCAAAACTTGATGGCGCAACATCATCCTCCTCTTCCTCTTCCTCTTCTTCCTCACCTTCCTCTTCAGCTAAAGATTTCTCATCTTTGGTGGATGATGCAGCTATTTTCTCTTGGTCCAGCAAAGCATTTCCATCCTTTTCCTCCTCTTCCCCCTCTTCCCCCTCCCTCATTTTCAATTCTTCTTCCATGTCCTCAATTTCCTCTTCCAGACAAATTTCAGCCTCTACCAACTCAAGCTCCTGCTCAAGCAGCTTTATCTTCATCTCACTAATCTTTTTCTTCTCTTCAACCCATTTATCTAGTTTTTCCAGTGTTGACACACATGCATTTTCAATTGCTTTTAGAATGCGCTCCAATAAGCTTTCCTTCTTCACCACCTCCTTTTTTCCATAGAACTCATCAAAACCAAGTGGTAGGAACTTAACTTTACTAGGATCTATCTCTTCCCCCTCTTTTAATGGTGGCTGCCAAAATAAACGAACCCCATGTTCCTCATCCTCAATATAATTTATTAACAGCCCACTTTTTGTGTGTAGGATGAGTGGATTTTCAGTGCATATAAGTTTCGATGGATCTTTAGGATCAGGTTCTGGTTCTTTGTTAAGAACTACGAACTCAGGCTCCTCCTCTGGCCAAATGCAATTAAAAGGTAAAACAAGTGAAATAGTAGAAAATTTGAGGTTTAAATTATAAAAAGGAAAAAGAAAGAAAATAAAAAACAAGGAAACTGATTTAGTTTTCTGGTTCACAGTAGAAATCAAAGGGTCAAAAAAGGGGGAACAAGCAAAAAGAAAAGCAAGTGTTAAAACTATCATAATTGTTCAAAAGAGAAGCTACTGCTCCATGCTTTCCTTCTTATCAGTTTACGAAGTATAGTGTTAAAAGGACAACTGGTTTATCTAAGACCGACTTTGCAGTCCTGACAAAAGGATCTCAATTCACTGGAATAAGGGAATGCATCCTCCATGAAGTAGATAGAAGTTCAGTGAAGTGGATGCTTTATAGCCTATCTTCACATTTATATTCTATCTTCACACCTTTTTTTACATTGACCAGATTAACAATAGTCAAAACAAAAGTAAGAAGAACTAGAATCTTACAATATCAGTCGATGATAGCTCATGGAAATGAAAATATTAAGGATGCAGTAAGTAACTTAGCACGTAAAAATTCTTTATCTTCTTTTGATTGACACATATCAGCTTATCACGTATCTCAAAGAAATTTGCAAGCTGCATTAAAGTGCTAGAGCAAGGGGCATACAATATTTGCCTTCTCAAGACAAAGCTGTAAAAAGGCCTGCCTTGTCAATTGAATATACTCTGGTATACGTGACACTGAAATCACTACCCACAGTCCATTCAGGAAATTGACCTTGGCCGCTTAAAAGCCAAGTTAAATGATTGAAGCAGAGAACATGAAGATCATCATAAAAAAGAGTAGTTTGAAACAATTTATCTCATCATAGGAAACCAAGAATTCCTTTTCCTATTATAATCCAAATTCCTGCAACTTATTTTGTACTATCTTTATTTCTGTCATACAAGATATGATTTGGTCCAAGGAATAAAAGACACAGTAAAATACTTATAATCTGGTAAAAGGGAGATATAATGGCCTCATTCAAAGTTCTTTTTGGGAATAGGAGAGAGTTGGTGATAAGAGGAAAGAGGCAATACCGTTCTCCCACCAATATTCAAGCTCAGCAGGCATAGGTAACCTCAGGGGAGCCTTATAGAAGGAGTTCAACCACATTTCTCTTTCCTGATCCACCTCTTGCACATATCTTTTCCAATAATCAGGGACCTGCCAGACCAGCATTTTTGTCTCTCATACTCCTTAAAGTCATAAAAGAATGAATGTACTTACTTCATAAAACTGGTTAATGAAGCCTGGAGCCATCCACACATCTTCTTCCTCATAGAAATATGGATGTTGAGGATCATTGTATGGACCCCTCTGTTCCCTGACCACTGTAGCAAGGCAATCATGATTATAATAGAAAGATGCCATGGGAGTCTCAAATATGATCACTTATCGGGTAATAATATCAGATGTCACTTTTTATTGTTGGAATAATCAGTGAACAGACAACACACACCATTTCACACCCAAGACCCAAGTGGCAAATACCCAGTTAATTAATATTCCATTTCTTGGTTGAGCCAGGTAAACTAGTTTGATATTGATTTGGTCAGTAGTCTAAACTTCAATTAAAAGTTTGTTGGGACTATGTAGGGTTTGAGGCTTGACCCTCCAACCTCCCACCGTACCTTTGTGCATTTAACAATTCAACAAAGCATTATTTTGAATAAATCCTTTCACTTGTAGTACACTCACAATATTCTGTATTCTCTAGCATTTTAGATAAAAGTTCAAGTTGACAACATTTCAAATTCTGACCCTTGACCCATTGTTTTGTCTAGGTCAATACCTCAAGCCAAATTACAAAACAATACTTGCTATATTAAAAGATTACAGTTGTATAATTAAATTTAACTCGTCTTTAATTCAAGTTATGTGACCTGGGTGTGTTCGAACATTTCAAGTTCTGGTTGAGTTTAAATTTGTGATGTGTAAGTTAAGCTATAACTTGGCCCATCAAATAGATACTGCTGCAAGTTTGCTATATATTATGCCCATATAATAGTCAAATCTACAATATCTAACATCATATCTTTTCCGGTTATTAATTTTCAAGCATCAGAATGAAAATCATGAAGGTTCAGCTTTCAAATGCCTATAGCAATGCAGGATTTCTAGCTCAACATTGGTCTTAAAATATCAAGAAAAAAGGAATGGAGCCATAGAGACATACTTCCATCTGGCTTGTTGACAAACATTCGAGCCTTAGCAGCAGCTACTTCTGCTATTCCGGCATGTGCCTGAAAGATCAAACTGTCAGAGATTTAAAATTTTCAATTCATGATGGAAAGATAAGTCCACAGAATACCGCTGAAATGTTTTCATCACAATCAGTAGCCTCTTCCACAAACTCCCCAAAGTAGAATCTACCCTGTACCCATATCAGAATTAGTAGCTATACAAAAAGAAATAACAGACTATGGTCACACCATAAGTTGGTCCTCATAAGGGCATTTTAGTAACAAGTACCTCTAAAATGCATCAAATAACAGTCATAGACCATAAATTTCTCATTAATGTTAAAAGACACAAACAAGCAACCGGGTATTTAAACGCTGACATTGCAACTAGATTGCCCCAAAAATTGCAGTACAAGATAAATTGCTCAATCGATTATATGGAATAGTTTTAATCTTTTCAAGTTCAGATACTGGGTGATGGAGAATGAAGTAGGCAGAATGGTGGGGAGAGGAACAGGTCTTTCGTTAAGTGAGACATAAAAGTAATTCGATCCTGAATGCAATTCTAAGTCTGTCTTATTAATAATTTGAATCTCTTATTAATAATTTGAATCTCATTTTCTTGCACATCTTTTAACAAGACGACTCCTTTCAATAACAAAAGAAGCCCTCACATATTGTCCATATGTCGTGGACTTACATATAGGGGAACTTCATTCACTTCATAAACACCACAGCCATGCATCCTGCCATGCTTCCATTGGCCAGCATAACGATATCGACCTTTCTCCCTAGCAAGGAAACACCATAAAAATTAATTGAAAATCTGAAACATACCCCCACCTAAAATATCAAAATGTAATAGACAGCACAAACCGCAGAATCGTGTCTTTTCTTTTAATAAAGCATGAACTAGCAGAATATTCTTTTAGGCCAGATAATTTATAGAGTTGACGAACATTGTCATCTGTATAAAAATATATGTAGCTTGGTTTTCCTGTCCATGGTCAAGGCTGTCAAGCAAATGACTAATTGAGAAAATGGAGAGTGGTTTGGGATATGATTAGTCCTTCCAAGTATCAATTTTCTCAATTATGCAGACCATATGCAAGAGATTAACTGTTTCTCCATGGTTCTCAACAGATTGACGTTGTGTTTCTCTGGCTGTATAAACCAGATTCATAAATTGCTGATCATCAGTTAGTGTACAGCCTAGGAAGTACTTGCCAAAGTAAAAAATACACTATGGATCAATTGCTTGCAGTGAGTTCAGCTCAACTCTTCCCTTTCCTTTCAGCTTTTATATTCTATCCCTGACTTCCAACTACAAAGAAAAGGTGAATGCTCTTTGACCATTCATCAAAATGAAGAACAACATCCAATTGAGTACCAACAAGATTGGATAGCAGGAACCTAATCATGGACCTTATAAACAGATGAATTCAGAATTCAACACAACACATGGTATTTAGATTGAGCTATGCACGCTTAAAATGTATAACAATAGAGTTCAGATGTAAACTTGAGATGGAGGATGGATGAACATTGAAAAAAGAAAAGGGAAAAAAAAAACTTACGGTTTCCTTCCGAAGTGTTTAATCCACTCATCATTCTCGTAAAAGGGTACTTCATACTGCCCTCCAAGCAACTCCATGGTATCTTCAATATCCATCTCTAGCCACTCTCGATCTTCTTTAGACAAGAAATCTCTTTTTATTATTTTTCCCTCAGCACGCATCTTTGCTTCAAGCCTGAAAAGTTGCTTGAAATGTAAGGTATGCAGTTATCATACATTAATTAACAGGCACGTTTTAATGCTGGTTGTGAATTGTGATATATTCATCAAAAAAAAAAAAAAAGAAGGAAACGAGCAACATACTTGGAACCAGGCACAGGTTCTATATCTGGGATATCAACTTCAACAACTCCATGGCCCTCCATGTTGTTCTGAAGCCATTCACCTTCATATCTAAAGCAAATAACATATAACACTTTCTTTCCCAGTAAAGAAATTAAGAGACTGCTTTCGAAAAGAAAGGAAAGGAAACAAAAGAAAACCTGACAAGCCCTTGTTCAGCAACATAAACACCCTTCCCATGAGCCAAGTCATCCCAAACAGTGCCTTCATACCTAACCACATCCATAATGCATAATTAACACAATCTGGGGCAAAATGCGATCATAAGAAACATAAATTCAAACCCCATACGTGCTTCCATCTGGAAAAATGTAGCTAACCCAAGTGAGAAACTCCTCAATACGATCCAACTCTTCAATAACCGCCTTGGGATTCGATATATCATAATGATTATCAGGAATCGCCGGATAAGGCTTCCGGTAGGGCACATAGAAGGGCGCAATGGGCGGTTTCCGTCCGGCCTTAATCTCCTGTCTGACAACCTCCCAGTCTTCTGCGTCGGCCCAAACAGGGTCCCAGCCGGGCTTCTTCATCTCAAGAGGGGCATCCATCCAAAGCTCTTTCAAGTCTTCCTCTTTCCAGTTCTCTCTATCCTTGGGGAAGTCATAGAGGTCCTCGTGAGCAACATAGTTTCGTTCCTCTTCCTCTTGCATCTCCTTCATGCCCTTGCTTTCCAGGATTTGGGTGAAGCGCGCTATGTTCCTCTCGGGAGTGTTGTCCCATTCCGGTGGCTCTTCTCCGGGTCGGACATAGGGGAGGACAACGTCGCCTTCGGCGTTGGGAGGGGGAGTGTAGTCGTAGTCGTCGTAGTCATAATCGGAGTCGGAGTCGGAGTCGGAGTCCGAGGAAGAGAAGTCTTGCTCTTGTTCTTCTTCTTGTTGGTTTTGGGTTTGGGATTGGGATTGGGAGTCTTGGTCGTTGGCCATTTGTATTCTGAGGGGATGAAGAGATAAGGAGTGAGGCGGAGGTTACAAAACACAAAATGAACCACTGCTGCTTGCTTCGGTAGCTCGGTGAGAAATGCGACAGAACAGAATAGAAGAGATGAGGTTTTGTCTGCTTTTGCTTTTGCACTTTGTCTTGAAAGAAATCGAAGGGAAAAAAATAAAAGTGAAAATACATTTATATTAATAACTAAATGATTTTTTATTATTTCAAAAATTATAATAAATTCTAAATTATTTTAAAAGAAATCAAACAACCCCAATTACATTTAAATATTTATTTTAAAAATACAAGTTTTAATAAATAAAATATTATATAATCAATATTTTCAATATTTGATTTTTTAAAAATATTTTTTATAACTAGAGTTATAATTATTTTTTAAAGTACTTCTAATTTCTAAATTAAAATTTTAAAAATATATATGTTTTTAAAGTAAAAATTCACAAAAAAATTGTATAATAAATTATGAATTATATATTTTTAATAAAATATCTAACAAGTCATTAAAAACCATAATTTAATAGTAAAGTTATTTGTTTTATTATTTTTGCATTAACTCAATTAAAGAATAATTTTAATAAACAAAACTTAAGTCATTAATTTGAATTTTTTAGATATATAAATCTTTAAAAAAATCTATTAGTCTATTAATCATATATTTTAGATAAATTATTTAATAAATCTTATATTTAAAATTAGACGAATAAATTAGTTGTGATCAGCTAACACTAAACTCACAAGTTTTACTTGAATAGTTAGGATTCAGATCCTTTGGCTCAATTACAATATTCTAACCCTAATTTTGTCCCAAAACGTCTCAATTATACTATTCTAATCTTGTTTTCACCCCCAAAAGGAAGTTATTTTAGGGTAAATTTAGAGTTGGAACAAGATATTTGAGATAGGAAATATGATGCCAAATAACTGTAACCCTTTAATTGTGATGACTTCTAAGACGTGAAGGTAATGGACCAAGCCTGAGCCTGATTAGATAGATTCTTGGTCAGAGTTTTTTTTTTTTTTTTACGTACAAAAACATTACATTACTGTACAGAAACAAATCTAAGATATATTCTCTAAAAAAAATGAGAAGCATCTTATAGGTGTAGTAGCAAAAGTGATAATTCCTAACTCAAAATAAGCAGTAGCGTGAGTCAGTCAATACATCGATTACTCTCTCTGTAGATATGACGAGATATAACTACCCAATTCCAAGCAAACATTGCATAGATACCTATGATTAGGGGGTTATTATAGTCACCGCTAGAGAATCCACCTCTAATTCAACTCGACAATAACCAAGATCTCAAGCAAGCTTGAGTTTAGAGAAATCTCTCCAAAGTTTCGCAGAAATAGGAGAGCATTAGCCAATATTTTAAACAAAACCGCCAAGCCAAGCGTTGTACTATCACGAATGAGTCCACTTGCTGATGCCGAAGAGGACGTTCTTTTGCACGCTCCATCCGTATTCAATCTGACCCAACCGTACGAGAGTTTACACTAGCCTATAAGTTGTTCAATTCAAGGTCTGTGGCCAATATTAGCTTTACCTTGCCAGACCGAAGCCTTATGAATCCAATGAATATACTCCAGTACATAAGATGTAGGAGGCTCCGGCTTAGAAAAGTGTTCGTAAAAAATGGTCATATTTCTTAAAAACTATAGGAACCAACACGCAACACCAAATATAATGAATCAGTCAAAGCCAAACACCAACCGATGTTTTTGGAGATTCATAGCTAACCATTCTTGAGAGTGCAGAGTAAAAAAATAAGTGGAGACTACTTGTAGGGGGGACGCTCGCCACAAGGTACGTGTGTTGGTGCAATCCCGAACGATATGTAACGAGGATTCTTCTGCTCGACAATGATAGCATGCAACTTCGGTAGTTAAGTATTTGCGAACTCGTTGTTGATTAGAAAGTAATCGATTTTACGTGAGAAGCCAAAAAATGTGCGAATTCATTAACTTTAATTAGTTAGAGTTTCTTATAGTTTATTAAATTGAGGTCCGATCAATTTAGACTTGACTCGTTAACTTTTAGTTCAGCCATATCGAACCCCAAATGTTATCATAATTAAAAGCTTCTAAATTTTAAACTTCAAACCTATGCAACTGGAAAAGGGCCTCTTATTTCAATATTATTTGAACCGATTTCAAAGGTTTAGACTCAGACTTAGACTCAAATCAATTTGTTGTTACATCTACTTTTTAGTTTCATCAAATTACTTCCTCCTAATAGTTTAGCTTAACTGTGAATTTTATATTTTTAATTTTATAAATTTGTTAAAGAATATATTTAATAAAAGTCATTTTCAGTTTTGAAAATTTTGATGATGCAACATAGAATTTATTCCCCTTTTTAATTCCGGCGAGATTAGCCGTTTGATTTGGACAGATGTAATTTTTGTTTATTATTATTATTATAAACACAGGCTTTATGACATATTACTGAATTTAGATTTCATATATTTTTCTTGTTAAAAAGGAATACAAAACAAGAAGAGAAACAACTGACCTTAACGTAGTGTTTGGTTTCTGTCCCCGTTAGTAAGGACAGAAGACAAGACAAAAAAATCCTATCTCTGGCCACGTTTGATTGCTGTCCCCGAATTTCTGTCCACCATTTTCGGTGAACAGGGACAAGAATTTTTGTCTCTCCCAAAAAGGGAAGACAGGGACACGTTGTCCCTGCCTTCGGCACATAACATATATTTCTTATTATCATTATTCTTATTATTAAATGTATAATAAAATTTGTATTTATTATTATTATTATTATTATTATTAACAATAATTTTGTATTAGTTATTGGTATTATTAACTGTATTATAAAATTTGTATTTATTATTATTGTTATGATTATTATTAACAATAATTTTGTATTAATTATTGTTATTATTAATTAAATCATTATTGTTATCATACATTTTCTTCTTTTGTTATTATCAATTTTTATTATTATTGTTATTATTATTAGTAGAAGTAGTAGTAGTAGATGTATTATTATTATTAGCACCACATCCATTTTGTCTTTATTATTATAATTATGCTAATAAAAATTATTATTATCATATATTTGGGGTTTATTATAATTAAAATTTATTATTATTATACATTTTCAGCTTATTTATTATT
>JANIJF010000210.1:5450921-5461169 GCA_024520955.1 Erythroxylum bequaertii | reverse complement strand
TTTAAAAATCAGTTCAAACATTAGATAGGTAAGATAAAATATTTAAGGTTTAAATATTTAATCAATATTAAATCATCAATATAGAGTAAAAATTGAATAAGATTGAATAAATTAATTGATTTATTTTTATATAAACTAAAATAAATCAAATAAAAATAAATCAATTAATTTCATTTAACAATCTTTTTTTTAAATAGAAAGAAAATTTATTTCAATATCTTTACTTTTATTTAATTTTGAGCCGGTTTAATTTCAATTTTATTTTTTAAACCTTGAACTTCTTTTTAACTTTCGGTCCGGTTTTTGAAACATTGCATATAATAATAAATTATTCTGTGACAAAATTTTGATTAAGTTGAAAAACATGAGTTAGGTTACACTTTTGCTATTTAAAATAAATGCAAGGAGTATATGATAAATATAAGTTAAAACATTTTAAATAATAAACAAATAAAAAATATATCTAGAGATTAAAGTAGGTTATTTCATAGCATAGTAAACATAAATGAAAAATAACTATATCATGAACATATGTATATTTTTGATAGACGCCTTGAGGTATGTATAGATTGCAAACGTTGGTGTGTTGAGAAAAGATCTTCTTAAGTTGGAGTTAATACCTCTAAATTGGGTTAACTTGCTAAAATTAGGTCTAAAATATTTTATAGCATAGCTATTATTTTTAAATTTAAGTTCATCTTAATTATAAATTTTAAATTTAACTACAACCTACAAATTCGTATTTTTAATGGTTATATAAAATATAAATAATTAATAATAATAAAATAAAATTATAAATTATTGTGAAATAGCATTACAATCTCTAACAATAGAATATGCAAAATATTAGTCATAATTTACAAATTAATATTTGAAAATTAAACTCTTTAATTTTCAAACTTAAGCCATTAGACTAAATGAGCTAACTCAATTAAGTATTCGGTACATGATGCGATGTACTGCGATGTTCTACTTACGAAATGCATATATACGATTAATTAATAAACTGATCAGTTTTTAACAACAAGAGCTATTATAATAAATTGAACAGAAAAGTTAAAAATCGAATTAAAAAGTTAGACAGTTTAAAATTTTAATGATTAAATCGATCGAACTGATTGAATTTTTTAATAATTCGTAATGAATCAAATCTCCTCAAATAAGATTCGAACCTATGACCAGTCAGTTAATAGCCAACCGCTCTATCACTAAGCTACTGAAGAATAACGGAAGATTCGATCTCATAGAGTTCAATTCTCGTTCTCAACTCATGGCTAATATGAGCTCGAAGTTTCCTTCGTAACTCTTGAAACTTTTTCATAATTTCTTCGTTTCATGCCTCATTTTCATAAGAAAAGCACAACTCTTTTACACCTTTTAAATCACAATTAATAGTCTCTTTACCTCTTTATTAATTAAGAGTAAGGTTACATAGCCCAATCTCAATTTTAGAGAGATTTTTAATGATTTGCTGTAAATTCCAATGAACAACCAAATCCTTCACGGGTTTAGAGAACACCCCTGTAATCAAACACAGACCTAACATTTTTTAAGAAACAAATTTGAATTCCCAACAAAAGGTCACCGTTCAACTTCATTTATCACTAAGAATTAGAAGTAAAAGTACAATTTAGATGAAATAAATGATATATTTTGTATTATGTTACTGAATTTGTCAAACATAGGCGTACGAAAAAATGATAAAGACTGATAATACCTGTAGAAAATCAACCAGGGATTCTAAAAACGTATTATTATTTCTTATATGTATTTCTCCACCAAAACAAAACCTTTGGGAGCGAAGGAAACGAAAACGCAATGACAGTTAATGAAAGTGATCATGAGTCTAAGCTAATTCGTCGAATTTTACATACAAGAGTAGCGGTGGGCATGTCGAGTTGGTTGACTGCATCTGATTTGAGGAGATCCTTTAGCTGGTCTCTTGGGGTTGAGAGGCAAGTGTAGAACGTTGCAAGAGCTGCAGGAATATCCACAGACAGAGCATGGAGTACATTCGTCAAGTATTCGATATCGACAGATAGCTGCTGCGCTCCACGATCTGTTATATACTGGATGCCCCTCAACTGTTCCATGTAAAGAGCAGTCGCGCCTTCAGCTACCTGTACAGTAATACAAATGGTTAAACTTTTTATAAAATATAGCCTAAAAGAAAATAATTCTCACTCAAAATGAGCTTCGTACAAGTTGTTATGCTATGCAGTAATATAAAGGAATGCAAAGAAGAAGAATTCTCAATGACACAATGTAGGTTCGCTTACTTTGAACATCCATTCAGTTGCAAAAAACTGTGCTTCTTCGTTGTTAGCGTCACTGTTGGATATCCCCTCAACAAGAGGTTCCAACTGCTGGGGCAAAGTAAGGAGATATTCGCCAATACTGGTCACAAAAGACTGTGGGTAAGCACTGAAGGTTGGAAGCGGAAATGCACTTGGTTCCTCTATTGAAGACCAGATGGGCAAACGAGCGACTTCGCTGAGGCGTTGCCGCACTTTTGAAATGAGAACATCATAGACAAGTTCATTCACTGTATCAGCAAATGCTGCAACCCTCTGTGATGAGTGTTGAAGTGCATGAAACCGGGGATCTTTTGACTGCATAATACATACAAACAAAAATTGTAGTCTAGACATTAAAAAGCCAAAGAATTTTCCAAGTTCTTTACCAACGGGCAAAAAAGCAACAACCCCAGAAATAAGACAAATGCAAAGAAATTACGTTCTGAGTACCTGATCTAGAAGATTAAACAATTTACGAGCCTTCTCAGGAACATCAACAAGCCTTATAGCTGCAACATCCAAGGAAGCCCTACCACCTATGGGTGGCTCCACACTTTGTTCGTTATTAGCAGCATGAGATTGGTTCTGATCCAAACTTGACCCAAATACTGAAACAGACAAACTGGTGCTTAGTCTAGCTAGAGTTGCTCTCAAGGAGGCTTCAAAAACAGAGGACCGGCTTGTTAAGCAATCTGCAACTGTAAGTATTTGCAAAGCTCCTTGGACAATTGACCATTCCTCTTCATTTGAGACTAAGTCAGCTTTGCGTACATTTTGACTGATTTCCTTTTTCTCCATACCTATTTCCTTTTTTGAGTCACTGATATTATCCACTCCACAGATAAGTCTTAGCGATTTAAGAGTTTCTTGAAGGGACGAAATATACTGCAACATTATATCATCAAGTGCAAGAATAAACTCATCTGCCTCGGAACCGCCTGTCAGGCTAATGCACCTCTCCACAGCTGCTTCGAGAAGTACAATGACCTGGGGAATAGATTCTTCCATTCTTCTAACAGTTTCACTTAGTTCAATGCCCTGGGCTCCTACACCACGAGCAACAGCTCCCCTTAAATCAACCCCTGCAATCTCAGAAGAGAGAATTGCCCGTTCCATCTGTCCGTACCTAATCAACATCCAACAATGACTTGAGTAACATAAAATGGCATGTTTTTTCTCTAATCAAAATCAATCTAACTTGCTCAGTGTTTTTCACCTCTGTTTAAATGATTCATAAGGAACGTAGACAGCTTTCAGAGTATCCATTAAAACACGAAGATCGGATTCTGAAAACAAGTGCTGGATATTTCGCGCAAAGATCCCTGTCATATTATGCAATTCAATCAAGGCCTCAAGATGCTTAGTCTGGAGCTTTATACCCTTCGCAATGTTTCCAGACAAAATATCCAATATGCCTGAAATGACAAGGAAAATATCACCACACAACAATCAAAATGATGGGAATAGAGATTTTGTGAAAGAGTTGTTCATTTGACATGAACATTCCCAGCACCACCAAATGACTTTAGAAACTACCATGAAATTGGACCCAAGAATTATGGAACTAGGGATGTTACTACAAGTCTATGGCCTGCATATCTGTAATAAGACAAAATTGAGTTATTCAAAATTGTGGATCTTTCTTTATACTTAAGAATTAGGATTCTAAAAAGAAAAATAACTAACTCAGTTATTTCAAATTAAAAATTAAAAAGCTAGTTTTGGAATTAATGTACATTAGCTTAAGCCCAAATCCTCAAAAAATTGCACATATAAAAGAAGGGGACTTCAATAACTGGTAAACATTTTTGCATTCACAAACCCATCACATGTATACAAAATGAAAATTTGACCTCAAGTTGAAAATCCCCACAGATACCAAAGAAAAAACTGAAATGACTTAAACCAACCACAGAATGAAATATGCACTTCCAAATAATAGAGAGAAAGAAGTGTATAAAGAGAAAAAGATGTGTATAAAGTGAAAAATCTTAGGCTCAGCATGAAAAAAGAAACCCAAAAAATAAAGACTGCAGTCACAGAGGCGCAGATGAAGAAAACAAGGTTTTGACAACTTTCAGCTACCTTTTAGCACATAAGGTGTAGGGCCTAAAAAGGTTCTTGATTCATCTTGCTTTTATTTATTTTGTTTCTTTTTTTGGTACAACAGAAACGATGTCTCATCTTGCTTTACTCAGCCTATTTGTCATATCTCATTCAGATTCTTAGTAGCTAATGATTTGCAAGTGAAAATTAACATCTTCGAAGACAAAATGAATAATAGTAAAAAAAAAGGAATAATTTCTACCACAAAAGAAGTTTGTTTTCATAAGGTATAACTATAAATTCCTATTTATTGTACTGATTCAACCCACCAAAAAATGGAAAATCAAACTCATTTCTCAATTCAATAAAAGCCAAAAAGGTGAACAGAATAGAGTCTCAAATAAAGAGATATATATGTAAAAATCAATGTCTGATTATGCCTTTTGAGTAACCTGTTATGGTAGGAAAACCTTACATCTTGAAATTAATTCGTCAAGTTGATGATAAAATGCATGGTTCACTTGTTACACAACAATGCCTTAGCGGAAGCGCTTAACAAGGGGATAATGCGTAGGACTTCTTTCAACATATAATACAGCGGAATAGAAGACAAATCATAATGATCTAAGAAGTCAAACCACACATTAATTATCATAAAGGAACTGACAAGAACAGCAAATCGTACCTTTTCCAAGTGATTTTGTTTCAGGAACAACCCCTCCAGTGGCAAGATTGATGCGGGAAACAAAACTTGCCCCTAAAGCTGTCATTGTCTCAATTAGGAGCTTTGGCACAAGAGCTTTATAATCATCAGGAAAAGCAACCACGCACCTGTCAAGAACAGTTTAAGCATGACCACAGTGAAAATCATTCTCACATAAGAGGGCACTGGCAGATGATAGGCAACAAAAACTACTTTCTACAAACAAATTCAAGAAGCTATTTAGAATATCAAATACATTATTTAAAATTTAGAAAACAAGTTCATAATAGGAAATGTAATCCATACTATTTGATCTTTCAATACGTTGCATGCTCATAGCAGCAGAAGGAATGAAATGAAGAAGAAAAGTCCAAATCATATTAGTACTTGCAAGTTGCAACAACAACAAAAAGAATCTCTTACAAGCATGCTCTAGGATGATAGAACAATAAACAGTCCCCAAGAACCATCATGATTTGGCATTCACTGGTTCCGAATACTGATGGCACATTACATGAAAAGTGATGCACCAGTCCAAACACTAGGCTAAGAAATATATTGCCACTGTTCTTCATAGTTTTTCTTTTTCAGGAAACAAACTCTGGAAATCTGAAATTCCAAAGAGTGTAAAATATGAACAATACCACTTCCATTCTTGTTCAAGATAAAGCAGCAATTCATCATAGAAACTTGGCAGCCAACTCGAGAAAGGAATTGCAGGGGAATCATTATTGCCTGAAAGCCTTTCCACTTCATTCCTCTCACTTGGAAATTTATTAGCTCGCTGTCTAGAGTCAAAATCTTCCCAGAGCTTCTTTATGGGTTTCAGATGAACTTTTGTATAATGTGACTCTAGAGACTTGAATCTTCCAATCCGAATGAGAATTCCCCGCAAATCTTGAGCAACATCAACCTGAATCATAATAAATCACGGAAATAGAAAACAACCAAGTCATATATTCAGACATGCAGTTGAGAGAAACACAAACTGATAACAACCAACAGCACTGTAATAGTTAATGACCTTGCGACTGGACAATGCATCCGTTAAACGAGGTTGCACCATTGAATCCAGCCTATCCTCTAAGACCTCAAGTTGCTTTCGTACATTAGCAAATTCAGCAACCTGAACAAAAGACAAAGAGAGATCATGAAATTCCATTACATAGGAAACAGAGAACAAATTGTAGCAAACAGGAGGAGAACTAATCACCTCACCGACAGCAGACAAGCAATGCCTCATATTGGCCAAAGTTTCAGCAGCTCGAGGAAGATCACCACTGGCAAACACATCCTCCACAGTTGAACTTAATTGTGTTAACCCAGCCGCATCCTGTTAATTGTCCAATTACACAACAATCAATATCAAATTAAACACTCCAAACTTCAGATAATTCAGATTTCAAAACAAACAAGCAATGCACCTGTAAAGTCTCATACGCAGCTTCCATTCTCTGCTTTACAGTATCAACTTTAGCAAGCGCAGCTATAGACTCAGCTGCTGATCCCTCTGCCTACATTAAGAAAATTAAAGAAATAACACTTTAATCGAACAAATCCGATTATATTCCTAAGATCGAATCAGAAGCGAACCTTCTTGAGCTTTTGCAGAATTGCGGAGACGGAAGTGCGCAGGGATACGGCGTCATCGCGGAGGCGGACGACGTCGCGAGTGGCACGAGGGACGCGGAGAAGTGCTCCGGAGCTCTGCTCTTCCAGAGACGCGGAAATCTCCTCGGAGATCATCTGGAGCTTCATTTCCAGATCTACCAAGTGATTGTCCAAGGATTCCTCAGGATGCCGAGTCTGGCAGGCACTGTTGATCCATTTCTTCGGGTCGAATTTCTCCTCGGAGAAAGGACCCAGATCTAACATCTTCTTCCACTTTCACTTGCACCTGCACCTTCCTAGAGACTCTCTGCTTCGGTTACGGCTCGTACTAGCTTGCAACAGGGTTAAATTTTCAAATTTCGTATAGTTTATGTACTAAATAGAAATAAAAAGAAACTTTACGAGAGTACCAAATATTTGATATAATTACCAGCAGTTCCCTATGTCTTAATGCACAATCATGGGCCGGACTAGGAAATTTAATAAAATATTTCGCTCAGGCCCACAAAAATCATTTCTCAACCCGAACCCTAAAATCAGGTTTTAGGGTTTTAAAGTCGTCTTTTAGCTCTTTCTTTCACATCCACTCACTAGCTTCTTCACATAAAGCCGTGCGTTGAAGCTTAAGATCCCTCCTTTCCAAGATGAGGTATAGATTGATTCAATTTGCTTCATTTTATTGTTCGTTGATTAGTTTTTCACGTGTCTTGTATGATTGAAATTGTGGGGGATTTTCTTTAAATTTTTATGAATTTTGCAGTAAGCTTCAGAGCGATGCGTTGAGAGAAGCAATCACCATTATTATGAACAACTCCAAGGAGAAAAAGCGCAATTTCACTGAGACTATTGAGCTTCAGATTGGCCTCAAGAACTATGATCCTCAAAAGGACAAGCGTTTCAGTGGGTCTGTGAAGTTGCCCCACATCCCTCGCCCTAAAATGAAGGTCTGCATGCTTGGTGATGCCCAACATGTCGAAGAGGTACGCGTCCCTTTTTTTCCCTCCATCAAGTTCTATTCTTTTTTACATATATGCTTCAATTAGTTTGCACATTCATGTAGTTGAGGTAAAATGAAATATGGTTATGCTAGCTTCTGGACTTTAACCTTTTGAGACATATGAAATGATATCTTCGTTTACTTCTAACAATCTGTTCTCTTCGGATGCTATTTTACTGTGAGTCGCTATTTTAGATTCATTTTGTTGATGCCCGTAAACAGTATTCATCAATCAAAAAGCCTCCACTTTGTAGTTTTTACGTTTCACCTTTGGCAAAAAGTTTAAACTTTATGGTAGCTAGTCCCATGTAATGTGAGTTACTTTTAACAGGCAGAGGGTATAGGTTTGCAATGGATGGATGTAGAAGCATTGAAGAAGCTTAACAAGAACAAGAAATTGGTTAAGAAGCTCGCTAAGCAGTATCATGCCTTCTTGGCTTCAGAATCTGTCATCAAGCAGATTCCACGTCTTTTAGGCCCTGGTCTAAACAAGGCAGGCAAGTTTATTACAATTCCATAATCTTAGTTTTATCTGCAACATTAGTTATCAGCAGGATACCAAAGTCCTTTTAGTTATATTATCTTATGGTGTTTCTCCTATCTATTATGTGTCTAGGAAAGTTCCCTACCCTAGTGACACATCAGGAGTCTCTGGAGGCTAAAGTCAATGAGACCAAGGCAACTGTGAAGTTCCAATTGAAGAAAGTACTTTGCATGGGAGTTGCGGTTGGAAACTGTGCTATGGAGGAGAAGCAAATCTTCCAAAATGTGCAAATGAGTGTCAATTTCCTTGTCTCATTGTTGAAAAAGAATTGGCAAAATGTGAGTTATTATTATCTCTCTTCTCTGTGGCTAAATGAGTTGGTTTTGATTGACTATGGCTGGTTATTTGATTTTAATTTTTCCCACTTGAATCTTTATTTTTAATCATCTAGATCGTCTGCTTGTTGTGTTACTTCCCATTTGTATATGTCTACGTCAGTTTCAGCTAATAGTTCTGTTAGATTGTTTACTAAACTCACCCCTTGTAATTTCTGGTTTTATGTTTGAACAAATTGATCAAGGCATTGGTTCCTGCATCGCATCCATGTGGATTAATTTTTTTTCTAGACTAATCAGATGGCTTGACTTAGGCTCCAGGAATGAACTGAATTCGATTTGGACCATGGAAACCAAAGAAACCGTTTGGACTTTGTGCTATATTCATACATTTGACTGGATTCATTTTACTGCATGCTTTTTTAACATTACTCGGTTGCATGCATTTTCTACCTGTGAAGTCTGTTGTGCTTTTCCGTTGAGAAAATGGTTGCCCCTCGTGCTAGTTTCTTTGACCAATGCTTGACAGCTATTTATTTGATAACCATTTAACTAGAAAACTATTCCTTTAGACCTTGTATAAGTAGCGTTTAACTAATTGGTGTTTATATTTTCTTAGATCATTCTGATATTACTGTTTTTGTGTGGCAAATTCTACTGGTATTCTGATCGATTGTTTGCTGTAAATTAGGTGAAATGCCTGCACCTGAAGAGTACCATGGGACCACCACAACGCATCTTCTAAGAGGAAATCTTTACGTGATAAGTTTTTTCAATTTGGATGACTGTCTCCTTATTTTTGTACTGTTGTTTTATTTTCTAGAACGTTTAGAAATGTTATTGTATTGAACTAAACAAAGAGGTGTGACCTTCATTTCTACAGCTGTCGATGAAAGTTTCTGGTTTTGCTTGATTATATGGTTTCTTCCCAAGTTCATGAAACACTATTTGTTAGTCCGGGGCTTATGGAAATTGAAGGTTTGATGCGTAGTGCTATTTGATTAGCATTGTACTTCTAAAAGATAAAAAGAGTACTGAATGAATTTCTATCATGTTAAAAAATCATTTTTTAAATTTTATGTAATTTCTTATTAAAAATTAAAAATGAAAGGATATTATAGAAATTTAATATAATATTTCTATTTATTAAGCTAATTTTCAGCTTCTTTAAGTACAACTAAAATTATTTATTGTTGTTTCCTCCATTTAATTTAATTAGCCTCTCATGGTGTGATCTCTTCGTCTTCAACAACTCGCAACTAATTTTTATGGTTAGTTTAATTTTACAAATTGGACATTGAACCAATGGAATCAATTTTGTAAATAAAGTTATAGAATTAAAATTAAAATTAAAAATATTTTATTTTAATTGGAAATTAAATTTAATTATATAAAAATTGAGTAATTATTTATAATCTTTTAAAAAAATCTTATAACTTTTATTTTGTACTCGAATCGAGTACAATTAAAACACCAAAATATTAAAAAAAATCAAATTAAATGTCTAAATATTTTAACCATAATAGGATATTGAATTTAATTATATAAAATTGAAGAACTATTCTACACCGATTTCTCATATTAGTGAGTACCCATATTGTGCTATACCAATACAAGTTATATTCATAATTTTGTTTAAAACTTAGTATTTGTTATAAAAACCGAAACTAAAACTTAAGAATATTTGGGAGAGGAGACTTTTTCTTATAAAAAAATGGTATCTCTTATATCAAGTTAACTCTTCTATTTATAGTACAAAATTTCTAATCAAATAC
>JANIJF010000210.1:5359428-5375058 GCA_024520955.1 Erythroxylum bequaertii | reverse complement strand
AATTATGATCAGTCAAAGTTAAGTGTATTTTGCTTTGTTTTGTAAAAATGACCATAAGTGTACATTTGCGTGTACTCAGCTTTGAGGCCACTCGTCGTACGGATTTAGTCTGAATTGGAGTAAGTGGTATACATGAAAGTTGTAGCTTGTCTGTCAATCTTTCCGACGCTATAAAGTATGCAATTTTTGGATGTGGGAATCCATAACAATAAGTTGTTAGTTCAACAAAATATAAGAAAAATAAGCATTACTACAACTAAGTTATCAAAAGACACAGGTTAATAATAAATAAGTTAATATACTAGAAAAATAAACTTTGACTTAATTAATACAAAAAAAAGAAATAATAGTAATAATAATAATAATAATATGTTATATATTTCTTATAAATTTTGTAAAGACATACCCTTATAAGTTATTGTAAATAAAAAAAATTAATTTTATCAAATACTCTTAAATTAATAAACAACTAATATTATTTATTGGTGAAATCAACTTATATAATTTATTGTCGGCTACTCTATTGGTTTTTTTTTTCCCTCTCAAACATTTAGCTGCTGCATAACTTACTTTCATAAACCAGGAGAGACAGCAACAGATCACTGACTCAAAACTGCAAAATATGCAGACATGGGTTAGATCTTAGTACTTGCCAGATGATGCTTGACATACAAAATTTTAACATGGAGACCATAACCATAAGTGACCAGACAACCTTTCTATTATGTTTGTTCAGACAATTAAAGTTAGTATGAAGTACGATAAGATCAGAGAGGCGAAACAAGGCAAGCTGTATCATCAACTAATCCAAATACCCTGATTATATTTTCGACACTTCCCTTCAAGTTTGAATACCCTCATAACCTTGCACAAGTTTCTGCTGTAATAAAAAATAAAAATTATTTTGAATATGTTAGAAAAATCCTAAATACTACGGATTTATATATCTCAATTAATAATAAGATTTGATTGCATTAATATTTAAACTTTTAAGCATTGTTAAAATTTATTATTAAGAGGATTACAGTGAAATGCACAAAAATATCTAATATTAAAAAGTAAAAATTAAGATGTATTTGGTAAATTATTACAAAAGGAAATAATTTACTCTAATAAAATAAAAAACAATTGATTAGCTGTAGATCCCAAAGTCAAAATTGTCATTACTGAAAACCCCATTTTTGTTATTCCATATCAAATCAGTAGCTGAGATCAAGACATGGAATTAAAATTAAGCCAAATCAGACCAATTGGTAAGTTAAGCAGTTTAAGTTTTGAAAGATTCAATCATTATTAGATCATCATAAAATCGATTAAAGATTTGATAAAATTAAAAATTTTAAAATATTATTGAAGGAATTTATCGAAAAATTTAAATTTTAATTAAAAAAGAGGTTGTTAAATAAAAATTAATTAATTTATTTTAATTTATAAAAATTGATTAATTTACTAAAGTAACTAATAATCTGATTAATTTTTAATAATAAAAGTTATTAAAATAAATTAAATCAAAAAATTAAACTCGAGAATCCGTTGACTTTTTTTTTTTTGCTTTTGATATAATTAACAAATGAAAGATAAACATTTTCTTCCCATGTTTTCGGGGGTAAGATCAACCTTGTAGATTTTAAATTATTTATTCCCTTTTACTTGCTTCCAACATGATTTTCCTCTAAAATTTAATGCCAAGAGATGGCTCCAAAGCACCTACCTTGGCCTTCATCCACTTACCCTCCAACATATTCTTATCTTTTCCGTCCTTCCTAGTATAAGCCAAAAGAGAAACATCCCATTGTTCTTCCCTTCAGATCTCTGTCTTTCTCTCTCTCTCTCTTCCGTATTGAAGAATCCAACAGTACATAAAGACTATCACCCCCCAAGATTTGATCTTGTTTTCAACAATGAGAGGTGTAGTTTCATGTTTTAGTGAAAACGCTATCGATGTATCTCGCCCTTCATGTTCTAGTTACTTAAACAAGGCTTGTATGTCTCCAAATTTGATCCCATCTGTCCAAAATGCAGTTGCAAGCTTGTACAAAATCATCCTCTCAACTAGAAAACAGGTGACGGTTTTAGTCACTTGGTTCAGAAACCAAACTTTGCAAGGCCTTAGCATCAACTTTGGAAGCGACCCTTCATCATCTTTCAAGATCAATACTAATGACAAGCTGTTTAGGAGGAAGAGAGGCAACAAAGTGATCGAACTTGAGAAATTCAAGATTGAAGTGTTCTGGGACCTTTCTTCTGCTAAATATGTCAGAGGACCAGAACCTGTTGGCAACTTCTATGTTCTAGTCATGGTTGACTCGGAGATTGGCCTTGTAATGGGCGACCTGCGAGAAGAAACTACCGCCAAGAAGTTCAAAACTAGCACGCCTTTTGCTAAAGTCAGCCTCCTCTCGAGGCAAGAGCATTGTGCAGGAAACACTTTGTATGCAACCAAAGCAAAGTTTTGTGATTCAGGAATTCAACATGATATCTTGATCAAATGCAGTGGAGAAAATGAAGGGCTAAAACACCCTGTTTTGTCAGTCTACATCGACAAGAAGATGGTGATTCGAGTAAAAAGGCTTCAATGGAATTTCAGAGGCAACCATTCCATTTTTCTTGACGGGTTGTTGGTGGAGATGATGTGGGATGTTCATGCCTGGTTCTTCAATCCTGCTTCAGGATATGCAGTGTTCATGTTCAGGACAAGAAGTGGAATGCACAGTAGGTTGTGGCTTGAGAAGAACATCGTTCAGAAAGGGCAACAGAAAGTGGAATTCTCTTTGTTGATCTATGCCTATAGGAACCTTTGAAGAGATGCATTTCTTTATTCTTTTGGTTTCTGTCAGTCTTTTACATCTAATCTCTTTGATTTTAGGATCTTCATCAGAAGATTTGATTTTGGGTCTCCTTTTTTTCTTTTTCAAAGGCGCATGCATAAACATTAAATTGTTTTTGAAACATAATAATTTAATTGTGAAATGAAGCTAAGTGCATTAAAATAATACTATTTAAAATAAATCTTTTATAAATTAATTACATGTATATTATAAGTTGCTAAAATAAATTGAATATTACATAATTATTATCATCAAGACCTAGTCGAAGTTCTGCAAAAGTGCTGAGTCAGGGAAATTGCGATAGCATGTGGCCTTATTCTTAACTAATGGAGAGATTATTTATGATAAATCAATGTAAACATACAAAAAGTAAATTAGTTTTATTTTATCAATGAATAAATACTTTTTTTTCTGCCTAATTAATCATCAATTTGTTTTTTATTATAAATTAATTTTGTTTCATATCCTTTTCTCTAGAGATGTCAAAACTTTGACCTAATTTTGGTCCGAATTGAACAGGCCACCGACCAAGGTCGGGTGGGCCACTGGCTAGCCTGTGCCCGAACGTTTTGACAAAACAACAAAATAATGTCGTTTTGTCAAAAGCAACGCCGTTCTTTAAGTTTTTCTTAAAAAAAATGACAGGTTGAATTGGCCTGATCAAAACGACGATATAAAATTAATGAATTAAATTTTAAATTAAGATTGAGTTTGGATATTAGTACAAACAAATTCAACCGTAACTAAAAGGGTATTTTGAATCTTAACGATCGTAATAAAATATATAACAAACTCTAATATTTTGAATTGTTCAAATTAAATTTTAATATTTGTAAAATATTTAAAATAAATCCTATTTCAATATTATTGTGAAATTATTTTTATTTTCAAATAAAAAGTGAATTCGACTATCACATCGCAAGTAGGACTTATTATTTAAAATACATAAATATGAACTTCATTGTTACGTGATAAGTGGTATCTACTGTTTGAAATGTATAATTCAGCCTTGACTAAAAGGATATTATGAATCTTAACGATCATAATAAAATATAGAACAAACTTCTAACGTTTTGAATCGTTTAAATTAAAATTAACATTTTTAAAACATTCAAAATAAATCCTATTTCAATACTAATGTAAAATTATTTTTTATTTTTAAATAAAATGTAATTTGACTGTCATATAGCAAGTAAAACCTTAAGACCTACTGTCTAAAATATATAAATATGAAATTCATTATTATCTGATAAGTGAGATTTACGGTCTGAAATGTATAAAAAGTAATTCTAATTATCTAAGTAACTATGAGACTCACTTTTTGATTAGTTTAAAAAAATTAATGATGTAATAGAGATTATAAAAATAATATCGTTTTAATATTGACATGATATTTAACTTACACCGAGGGGAGTAGTTGACTCATTCAATACCAAAATGCCACTCATTTTACGGATACTTGAACGTGGTCAGGGATGCCAAAACGTATCCTTGTCCCAAGTTCATGTCCCGTGTTCGCATCATCACTCTTCAATGAAAAAGTTTGTCAAGTTTTTCAAGATCTTTCTAACCTTAAAAGTGTCCGATTAAGATCAGCTGTGCATGAAGTTGAAGAGAAGTGAAATCCAGCAGATAGAAGCAAGTAACGGAAGAGACTGGCGGAAAGACCAAGAGAGGTTTTAAAGTAACAGTTTCTGAGATCTACATAAGATCATATATGGTTTGTAGGGGATGAAACATTTGTATCTGGAAATCCAGATTTTTCCCAAAAAGACAAGAGGAAGCATTCTGGGATAGACAGTTTGAAAGGAGGAAATTGAGGATCAGAAGGCGAGAACCTAAAATCTCCTGTTTCTTGAGAGAATCTACTTCTAATCTTGGGATGATCTCATGAATAATGAGCTACTTTTCTGTCTGTTCTTTCTATCATTGAGTGGCCTCAGGCCAATAAAAGAACAGAGAACATACATTCCTCACATTTCTCATTTTACCTTCTCTTTTGGTTCTCAATCATTTTGTTGGCTGGAATTTAGATTGTCCCAAGGAACTTCCTTTCTTTCACTAGAATTTCACTTACAGGCTGCAGATTCTGCTGGACGTTTCGCCTTTTCTTATCTCACTTTGTTGTATCTGAAGGATGGGTTGTAAGGCCTAATGTTCTGTCACCACTCACCCTTGTGTGTATTCATAAGGGTTCACATGCTATGTGTTTGAAACTTGAACCATTTGGTTTTCATGCGTTCTTTTTATATTCGTGAAACCATAGCGATATTTTTCAGGTACGTGATCAATTTGATCCAAGTGGTGTCTTAATGTATTTCTACTCTTCAAATTTGAGATGAGTTATAATCTCTTGTCTTCAACTTCGTGAAGTGGAAACTTGGGACTTTCCCATGCATAGGAAGGCACAGTTCATAATGCTAGCAGCCGTGGAAAATCTTTGTCTGCAGATCCATTTCTGGAAAATCGATTATGGGATACAAGGAATAGGGACACATATTTAAGGCTAACCCTTTACTTGTGTTATCAATTATCCTTTCTTTAAGATTTAGCAGCAAGATCAGAAAGTAATCTAATCACTACTGCTGTATTGAATTGAGAAAAGGGTTAGGAAAATATCATTTATTTCGTAGTAGGACAACCTGTCCGTTCATTGCAATGCAAAATAACCATAAAAACAACAGGAAAATTCAAAAGTGAAAAAAAAAAGTTGAAACACAGAAAATCACACACCATTGCAAGACCTGCAGTTTAATTCTGGGATTAAGGTTATATCGATCAAACGGGTGGCTTAACTCGAACAGTTGTGAAATCAAGAACCACAACTTTCTCGATAGCTGCAGAAAATGTGGCAGAGTATTCAACATGATTGGGATGGTTCTGAAACGCAGTGTAATCTTCCTTCTTCTCAAAAGTCATGGAAAAAGAATGTGTAAAGCCTTGAGTAAGCATCTCATGCCCTTCCATTTCCTGTCCCCTGCGTGTCAAGACAAAGGGCAGATATTAACTGTAGCAGAACTTCCATTAAAAATGGCTTTTGCGAAGTAGTTTCTGAAAATTTTATTCGGTTTCCAGGAAATATGAAGTCAGGTTAAGAAACTTAGGTGACTCGTAACAGCTGGAAATGACTACTTCTTGTTGACTCTAAGAGGAGGCGTTGCATGTTCTTGGTGGTTAGTTGCTTAAACAAAAATTGGTAGTCTCGTGCTCCTAGTTCATCCATCAGGATTCATTTTAGGACACAATAAAAGGAAGAATAATATTTTCAAGCGCCATGAAGTTCATTAATTGAAGCTTATATAGGGAACCAGACAGGGTGGGGTGGGGTGAACTCTCACCATTCAAAGAACTTGACATGATCGATCTCTGAAACCAGCTTCTCCAATCCTTTAACGATGTCCTCCACTGGAGCACCTTCCTTAAACTTAACAATCACCAAGTGCTTGAACTCTGCCATGGCTATTGAACCCGTAAGCGAAAATGTTTCTCTTAAACTCTAATATTTATATCCATACACAAGCCCTGCACCTACCATTCATATATCAATTTCCAGAGTCACATCCTATAACACTTTCCAGGTTTCACCCCCCTAGTAAGTGACCATAAATATTACCCTCCCCTAGTAGAGAATCTGCAGCTTAATATATGGGAAGATGTACAAGTAGATTTCACAGTCATCAACTCCTCCATTGCTCCATCTCACAGTAAAATCCTGTCCCCTGCATATTGTCTTACCCTTTCGCTTTTACACATGAAATGGGTCCTTCATGTTTCGTGTGTCTATCATTTCCTTGAATTTTGGTGTGATCTTTATATATTTCCTTACGCATCATCAACATCTGACATCCCTCTTCTTCTTTTTTTCCTTTTCTTTTTTCTGATTTCGAAGGCTAATGCTTGCAATAACTTATTTTTTCCTCCATGCCCTTTACATGTGATCCGAGGATTAAGACATGGAAGAAGGTAACATTCATAATAACCCTCATTAACTTGTGATTCACTTCAGTTACAATTAGAGGACTAAGTGATAGCATAAGAGGAGTGCTTCCATCACCATATTTCCCAACCAAATATTTTATTATGTCATCTGATTCATACACTATAGCTCCAGTATTTGGATCCACCATGTAATGACAAGCACTTTATATTCTTATGTTAAAAACAATCAGCAACATACAACATATGGAAACACTTTTAGAACCAAACCAGTAAGACATAGTGAATCTCAATCTTAATGGTGGCACTATAAAATCAGATCTGCCACTGAAAACAAAATAGCAACATAAAAAAAAGCATAAGCAAACCAGATCTAAGAGATAATAGCAACAAACTGAAACCCTCCAGTTAAATAGCGACAAAACCCAGTATCCCTTACCTCAAGCTCCAACACATCAATCTCCAAACAACTAAAACAGATCTAAATCAAAACCAACATCAACAAAGTAAAGCAAGCTTCTTGGAATGTGTACACAAACATAATCAAAAGGTTATTTGAAATGAACCTCCCTCCTTCCTTCACACAGAAAACTGAATATCTATGATCCAAAAATAGAAACAGAGACAATGGCACTTACCGTAGCCAGAAAAGCCCCAAGTCTTGAGCTACTCCTAACAAATGTTCACAGTAGACAAAACCTCGTATTTATTTCAGTACCTCGTATGTATTTTAGTGTTCATTTCAATTCTTTTCTAGTTTCTTTTAATGCATGTTGCTATCTTTCTTATTTTAGGTTTCGAGATAATTTATTAATGAAAATAAGAAATCTATTTTAATTCTTTAAAGAAGATTCAGAAATTGAAAGAACCTTGTTTAATTTATAAAAAGAAAAAAGGATGAACAAATTTATGAAATAGTCTTAGCGGTAGAGGTAAAGCAAGCAATACCAACTATGGAAGAGAACCATTGAATTATTATGAAATTCCTAACACCATTGGATCTTAGAGAAGTATTGTAAGAATGGTCGTGAATTATAAAAACTTTGGAATTAAGTCGGCCCTCATCACTAACCACTATTTTTCTTTCATATTTTTTCTTTGCTTTTAATGTTTGGTTCATTTATTTATACATAGAGCTCTCTTTCTTGATTTTGTGATTGTGGCTTATTTTCAAGGTTTGTGTACTTTTTTTCACAGCTACCAAACGCAATGGAAGGATAGAGAGGACAATATTCTCATAGGGATTATTGTATCAGGTAGTTCCTTAATTCCATATTGATACACACCCTTGCACACCCAATTCTCCTCCTCATTGTTGTTGTTTTGGCTATACAAATAGGTTTGCCTATGAAACTTGCTATTGCACTTAACCCTTTAGTTGACTAGTAATCTAATGACACAATAGGTTTGCCTATGAAACTTGCTATTGCACTCAACCCCTTTAGTTGACTAGTAATCTGATGACACATTATGTAATTCGATCCATATGGATGCATTCTCCTATCTGATTGATTCCAAGCTTATACCTTGTCTCCAAATTTGAAGAAAAATGGTAGACTTTGAAGGTGCAAGGGCTAGTTTCAACAATCTCCTTTGTATTCGAGTTTGAAGAAAAACTGAATAGCTTAAGGTTCTTTTCAAAAATAAACACTTTAGTTAATCCAGTGCCCTTTCAATTATTTTATACCCGATTGTTGATTATTAGAAAGGAGGGTCTTTTTTCCAAGAAAGAACTAGCCAAAGTTAAAGACCAACTCTTAGCTCCTTCTTCCAGTATATAACGCAAAGGAGATACAATCATTTTACTTTCAAGCCGGAAGGAGGGTAGTAGTTCAAGGAAGTGTTTAAAGTCTTTTGTATAACTTGCTTCTAGTTTAGAAAGGGGTTTATATAAGAGGAATCAATAGTTACTGCAGCAGCCTTCTTCGAGAGTTTCTTCATCCTACGCGTTCATGAGCAGGCTTAAGGTAGTAAGAGTTTTTTAAGGACAGTTAGAGAAGAGGATGGAAAGGTCAAAGGCTCTAAGTTGAATTGAACAACTTCAATCATTACACTACCTTAAGCTATAAAAAAATGTAAAGGATTAGAACTTACTAGACATTGATTTTGAAAATTTTCTTATAAATAATAACAAGTATGAGCAAGAAAGAACTAAAGGTTGCAAGGACCAAAAAGCCCTTAGTTAAGCCAAAAACCAAGTAACTAAACCCAGGATAGCAGAACAATAGCAAGTAACCAAAGAAAAAGAAATAAGGTAAAAGAGAAGGAAGCAGAGAAGGGAAGAAATGTATCGTACTAATAAGTGACGAAAAGGCTAGAATCAGGTGCAAAATGCCAAAGAGAACAAGAAGAGTATTCGGGCTTTCAGCTGGCTTGGGCCCTTGGGTTTCGGCGCGTGGTACTCGAGCTGAATTCTCTTGTGGTTAAAGATCTCCTCTCCGATGCAACCCATCGATCATAGTCGCTCAACCCACTCATCCTGGGCATCAATAAATTACTTAGCTAGAACTGGGTCGTTCTTCTTCAACACAAATACAAAGAGGGCAACCATCGCGCCGACTGGCTTGCCAATTTTGCTTATACTTTGGGCGTCGGCGTTACTACTTTTGATAGTGCCCCTTCTGGGTGCGCCAATATCCTTATAAAGGATATGACAAAGGTTAGCCTCCCCGGATGATCGTGTAATTTTGTTTTTCCTTTCCTTGTAACAAAAAAAAAAGAACAAGAAGAGTATCTCTCACTCGACATATTCCAAATTAAATCATTATGTGTTGATAGAACATTAATTTTTTAAAGATTATGTCTTTTTGATGTTCAAACATTTTATTTTGAAAAATATTAAGAATTTTAAAATATTGTCAAACATTAAATTTTAACTTAAATTTTAATATAAACCTTAGTTTTAAAATGTACATATTGTCATTGCGGGTTTAGAATAAGGTTACTACCCAACAAAAAGGCAAAGAACCATTATTATTAATTAATTACAATGGATGGACCGGTCTTCTAAATTTAATTTGGAAGCATCTTGTAAAATAGAATTGGTTGTATAAGAAATTCGCACCAAATCAAGTGAGACACGTTTAAGTTTGGAATTTGACCTGTCTCAACAGCAATTACGTAGTTGGAGTCAAGAATAGCTTTAACGCAAAGTAGGGCATCTGACTCTACAACGATATTAGATCACCCCTCAACCTTAATCCAACTAAATGCTTCCTTTATCGCGAAAATCTCTGTCGTTGTTTTTTCTTATTGATTTTTCTTATTTTGGAATTCTATATTGATTTTTCTTATTTTGAATTTCTAGTTTTTGATTGTAAGTCTCTTTTGGTTGAGATGAATGTGACACTGAACTATGTTCACCGATTTACGAACGGTGTGGCTCACTTATTAGTTTGAGCTTCTCGTTCCATTGCAGGTTCGGTGGTTTAGACAGAACCACCTAGTAGTATTTTGGAGGTTCTTTTCTTTGATAATCAATGATATTTACCGTATTTTTCTATAAAAAAAAAAGAAGCAACAATTACTTGGTGAAAGAAATAGAATAAAATTTATTTAATTGGATGGAAGAGTGCCTTGATGTATAGTCCGAAGCGTTTAGTAATGCAAAAGTCAATGTCACCAACGCGGTCGCCTTCGAATACGGAATTGTACTGATTGTACTGCAGGGAAGTTATGTCGTCACCGTTGACAATGGCCATATAAAAGGCATGTTAGTTATGATGGAGTTCGCCGAAGACCGGCCTTTATCATGCCATTAAAACAAATACGAATAATTTGTGCCATGTCACGTTAAATCGTAAATTAAAGATTTAGTTGACCAACCTATATGCATAGTTAAAATTGTACCCGATTAGTACCTTCGCATCTCTTTCTGGAAATTCTTTTAGTTATAACTTCGAAATCTCCATGTCTTGTTGGATATGCATCAACTTAACTCGCGTTGAAAACGCGCCACCCTGCGAAATGCACACTCATCTCCATTAGACGACACTAGGAAAACTCATGCTGGGAGAATGATGGCCGCAAGCATTAACAAGCTGAGCAATTATATTAAAAAAGTTAAAGATTTTTGTAATTTCATTATCTTCTAAATGATTTTTTTTGGGTATGATTTAGCTCTAGTTACGTTTGAAACACTACAAGAAAAAGAACTGTTACCGAAAGAATTTACCGGCGGAAAGAATGGAACTTCCGTCGGTAACAATATTTGCCGACGTATAGGAACGACGGAGGAAGTCGTCGGCGATAGCGCGGTCGGTATTAATTACCGATGGTAACATCATACAGCCGGTATAAATTACCGACCGAAGAGGAGAAGCATTGGAATAGGGGGAAGACGCCTTCCAACGGAACAGTCGGAGGGGAAGCTAGAACTTCCAACGAAACCGTCGGAATATTCACCGACGGAACCGTCTGCGTAAGTTGTTGTTAGTCGCTGACGGTTCCGTCGGCTAATTTTTGTGTTCTTGTACCGACGGTTCCATCGGTGAATGTATTGCTTTCACCGTCGGAACCGTTGGTAATTAATGTCAATATCAACAATACCGATGGTTCCGTCGGTATTGAAGGAAGTATACAACCAAAGTTGCTTAATTCATATGTTTAATTCAAAAGTGGATTTTGTTTGATTGCTGAAGTCGCCTATAAATATATGTTAATGGGATAATTTGCCGAAAATCTGGTCGTTAAATTTGATTCCAAGGTTAACAAATTATAAATTACCGTAACATAAGTTTAGGACTTTCTAACCCATAGAAATTGTTTATAGTAAATGGCAAATGAACATAAATATTGTAAACATTCTTAACTGCAAATTGTAACATTTAGTAGTATATAAGTGAAAACCAAATTTATGACTACAACAATCCTATTGTCCTGGTGAGCGTTGCTGTTGTGAGTCTGTAGCCTTCGTTCTGATTTGGTCTATGTCATCCCTTAGCTTAGTTATTACCTCCATCAACGTATTCACTGTGGCCTCAAGCTGATCGATACGTCGGTTTGTCGGCTCTGAACTAGATGCAGCTGTTGTCGACATAGTAGAAGACTATGAATAAAATGCATTGGCAGATGATCCTAGCCCAAAGATCCTTCCCCAACTGTCTCTGCCACCGACAGCATCAAAATAGACCTGGGTCTCATCAACAGGTGGTTCATCCTGCGACTGTTGCCCAATTGTTTGTTGTATTTGGTCATATTAGGAGGCAAATACAACATATTATAATTAGTAAGTTATAATTAAAAGTAAGACTGAATATTAAACGAGGAAATTAACATACATGAAGTTCTCGACATCGGTTGCTTACGAATGTCACGCCGTCATGTTTCTTGGTGTGCATATGCAAGAACAACTGATGGGGTGTAGACCTAACGCCCGTAGACTTTACCTGTAGAACAACGAAAAGTAATAAGTTAAACTAGAATTTACCACTAATTTGGCAGCGTTTCAGCTGTTTTTTTTATATTACCCCTTGTTGAAGAAATCAAATTATTCTACACAGCCATAAATGTTTGCAGCATATTACTCAACACAATCATGCTCGGCGGGCATACTATATATATATGTTCATGACAAGATTAGCAAATCAATTCACATTCAATTAGAGCAAAGTACAAATGTAGAATATAAATGTAATGTTCAAAAAACTTACAAGTCTCTCTGTATGCTCGCAGTGAGTAATTGATCCGCCCGTGTGAACGGGAAGACTGTCTGCTCTTCCCCTACCACGTCTGTTGGTGGAGTTACGGCCCGAGATGCGCATTGCCTCAGGAGATCTCCAATACTCCAGCCAATGACTCCATGTGGACTCAGATATGTAAGAGGGTCGTACACCAGCGTCGTGTATCTGATTAATTAAATTGCGATAACGTGTACGGGCTCACGACTCCCATACACTATGTATTTTCTGAGAATATAAGGAATAAATTCATTAAAACTTATAAGCAATTTATATGTATGTTATGAATGGATAGAACAAAAAGAAAACACATATATATGCCTTACTGTACCTCAAACTCCTGAAAGTAAAATATCTTTGTTGCCTCAGAGATCTTCTTCCATGCATAACCCTCATGATCAATCCTCTCTTTAAAGGTAGATGTAATTTTTCGTGAACAGGGCCCAGACGGAATGAACCTAATACAGAGCACAAATAAGGTAATAATCCAAGCAATCATGTAACACATCAATATAATGATAAACATGTACAGTGTGTCATATGATTGCACTTATTGTTTATCAGATATTGTTATATATTTTCTGCCATCGGGCCCCTTAGATCCGGGTTGAATCTCGTTTCCGTCATCTTCCATAACTGTATTGCTAGATCGTTCATTGTTGGAGTTTTCTGCATCTGCAGTCGCAGGTGATCCAGAAGCTCCAACTGTAGGGGTTGGAGGTGGTGTTGGTGACTCAGTTAGAGCTGGAGGTTGTGATGGGCCACCCTCAGAGTAAGTTCCTCCAAGCATGCCTCTGATCCTGGGGCGCATGACATGACATGCTCTCTTTGGTCCCATATTATGACCTGGAATTATTTTCTTACTGAATTGTCCAAGAAATATTTACACGTTGCAATGTAAATGGAAAACAAAATGACATATTTCATGGCATTACCTCGAATTTTGTGTTACAGTCATAGTACAATAATATCACAAGTTTAAAGCACATCCCAAATGTAATACAAAGATACATGACAATGATCTTAATTTTTTTTGGATGCCAAGTAACATGCGAGTCGGTAAAGGTGAATGAGTCTCCGATGGGTGGATTTCCAAGAAGGTTCCTCGCATGTTCGAATGCTCCAATGGAAACAGTATATGTTCTTCCCGAAACTGTTTGGTTTTGAATACCTTCTTGCAACAACTTTTCCGCTATGGCTAAGTTGCTTTGTGAAATGTTCGGCAATCGTTGACCTAGAACATAATAGGAAGGAACTAACTGGTTGTCATATTTGAATGGGTCGAATGGAACCCATCATGAATACGAATACGTACATGAATAGGCACATGAGGTCTATGGATTTGGCAACATCTCCACAGCAACTGATTTATGAAATCCTTCATCCATCGTTGTGTCATTACTCCCGCCTCCTTCGGCATACGTGTCATCTTCGAGATTCATTACAGCTTAAAACATGTAACATATTCCATGAAATGTTAATATAACAACTTCAAATGTTTCATTTGAAATGTATGTAATAAGGAAATTGATGTTCTATGATTTTATACACCTTCAAGTAGAAGATCGGTCATTGAAGGCAAACGATCAATCGCTGAAGAAGTTGATATTGTTGCTGCATCCATTCTGATTTCGACTTGGACCAATTTACCACATTCCTCCCAACAGAATGAATTATGGCCATCATATACCAGACGCCAAGTCGACATTCCTTTAATAAGAATTAGAAATCAACATTGTACAGAATATGTTGTAAAGATTGAGCATATATCACATGCCAGAAGAAATTAACAATTGCATTCCATACACAAATTAATCGCTGTCAGTTCTGAATTCTATATTACAATCATCTTCACTTTCTGAAGTGTAAGAATCAAAATCCGGCACCTCTGCAAATCTTTGCCCATCGTCCTCCTCTCTATGTAGAATATCAACAAATTCATGTAATGGATCGTTTAAAGGTTCATGATCATCATATGTCACAGCTGCATTGACAACATTAGCATCTTCCTGAAACGCCTCACTTCCAATTCGCTGCTCGCCCTTTCCCCGTGCTTCATACACACCTCGGGGTTTCACTTTGCACACCGCCAACCAATCACACTTGTCCCGTCGTATGCTGGGAAATGGGACATAACAGACCTGTTTTGCTTGCATAGCCAATATGAAAGGGTCGAAATGTTTCAATCTCCTGCGTGAGTTGATTTCAACAAGATTGTATCAGCTATGGACCTTTGTTCCAACATTTGGAGTTGGGTCAAACCAATCACACTTGAATATCACAGATCGCTTGATTGGCAATGCAGGGTACTCAACTTCTAGTATCTTAACGATTTTACCATAGTAATCCATAAATTCTCCTTGTATGAAAACCCCACAATTTATTGTTGCCATGCTATGACCATGAGCTTCTGTTTGATATTTGTGGCCATTGACGAAATAAACCGGATACGATTTCACAATTCGCAGAGGTCCCTTAGCAAGATCATAAATGTACTTGTTCTCTAATCGATTTTCTAAGGCCTACACAAAGAAATGATTGCAATATCAATGAATACATGGTCTAAGTTCAAAACTTGTTGTGTTTAATGTAATAAGGACTGTATTTGTAAGTGGAAACTAACATATCTCTCGAACCATCGAGCAAACTGCCTCCCAACCTCATTATGGACTTTATCCTGTGTGCTGTTAGCCATGATCTCCTGTAACAATGCCTCGTACTTCCTGTGACGTTGTCATGTAATTTAATTATCAAAATGACATAATGTTAGTACGAATATAATGTGGTTGAACTTACTGCACGAATGGTTGAACCTCTTGGCAGTTCAATAAAATGAACCCATGGGCAACCTCAATTTCTTGCTCTGTTAACATTCTTCTTGTTGCACGCCCATATACTCGCCCAAGAAATGTGAAAATGGATATGTTGCCATCAACATCAGTGGTCCCTCCCCCCATCGTCATTACGAGGAACTTTTCTCGCTCTTGTGTGAACGTGTGGGGCAAAATAATGTCCACAAAATGTACTAATCTCCTCAACTAAATAAGCATTACAAATGGAACCTTCAACTCGAGCCTTGTTTTTAACATTTTTCTTCAAGTGATGCAAATGCCTATATTTGTAAAAATTAGTTTTACAATGTAACCGTTAAAACCAATCACACGTCATTAACTGAATATTCAATGTGA